>BLSH010035668.1:649964-667112 GCA_018402905.1 Glandirana rugosa
GACACTTGCAAGTCGTAGTGAAACCGACACAGCCCTACGTCATCTGGAATCTTCTTCCATCAGGGGGGGTATGGGGGTCAACTCTGGATGCTCTTCGTATGTTACGGATATAGGATGAAAATGACCTTCCCCGAACTTTAAGGGTCGTAAGTGGTGTCCGAACATTGACGTTTATTTTCAAGGACGAGACACAGCCCCTCTTCGCCTCTGTAGACCCCAGTCTTGTCCAGGTCTTCTTCCTCCCTCCTACCCTACCCCTCTCAGACCTTTCAACATCGGGGTTTCACATCCTCTTCTCCTTCTTACACCCGTCTACTAGTCGTAGATGACAGTGTTCAGTCTCCAGTAGGCATTGTATGCTTCTCGTAGGTCTCAACTGGGGGTATGGGGGGGACTACCTTCTTCTAAGGTCTACTGCATCCCGACACAGCCAAAGTGATGCTGAACGTTCACAGACTGTGGGGTAATAGGAATGTGCAATCATGTATAGATATTCATGCCTGATCGGAAGGGTGCGATGTATAAATCTATATGGGGTGATCAGTAGGGGGCAATGTTTATAGAGTGATCACTCAGGAGCATGCAATGTATAGATCTATATAAGTTGATCAGGAGGGTGCAATGTACAAAAATGTAAGGGGTGTACTCACTTTTGTGAGATATTGTGTTTGTGTTCATATATATATATATATATATATATATATATATATATATATATATATACACATACACAGTATCTCACAAAAGTGAGTACACCCCTCACATTTTCGTAAATATTTTATTATATCTTTCCATGTGACAACACTGAAGAAATGACACTTTGCTACAATGTAAAGTAGTGAATGTACAGCTTGTATAACAGTGTAAATTTGCTGTCCCCTCAAAATAACTCAACACACAGTCATTAATGTCTAAACTGCTGGCAACAAAAGTGAGTACACCCCTAAGTGAAAATGTCCAAATTGGGCCCAGTTAGCCATTCTCCCTCCCTGGTGTCATATGACTCGTTAGTGTTACAAGGTCTCAGGTGTGTTAAATTTGGTTTTATTGCTCTCACTCTCTCTTACTGGTCAATGGAAGTTCAACATGGCACCTTATGGCAAATAACTCTCTGAGGATCTGAAAGAAAGAATTGTTGCTCTTCATAAAGATGGCCTAGGCTATAAGAAGATTGCCAAGACCCTGAAACTGAGCTGCAGCATGGTGGTCAAGACCATATAGCGGTTTAAAAGACAGCTTCCACTCAGAACAGGCCTCGCCATGGTAGACCAACGCAGTTGAGTGCACGTGCTCAGTGTCATTGATGTATGAGTGCTGCCAGCATTGCTGCAGAGGTTGAAGGGCTGGTGTGCAGGAATGGGCTCAGGCGTGTTCGGAACCGATCCCGCCAGGAAGTTTGCACTGCTCCGCGCTAATCACAGGTAGTGAAACATTTCCCAATCGCTGCAGCCGCGTATCGGGAAAAGTTTCACTGCCTGTGATTAGCGCAGCGTAGTGCAAACTTCCTGGTGGGATCGGGCACGTTTGGTTCTGAACACGCCCGAGCCCAGCCTTAGTGGTGGGGTCAACCTGTCATTGCTCAGACCATATGCCGCACACTGCATCAAATTGGTCTGCATGGCTGTTGTCCCAGAAGGAAGCCTCTTCTAAAGATGATGCACAAGAAAGCCCGCAAACAGTTTGCTGAAGACAAGCAGACTAAGGACATGGATTACTGGAACCATGTCCTGTGGTCTGATGAGACCAAAATAAACTTATTTGGTTCAGATGGTGTCAAGCGTGTGTGGCGCCAAGCAGGTGAGGAGTATAAAGACAAGGGTGTCTTGCCTACAGTCAAGCATGGTGGTGGGTTTTCATGGCCTGGGGCTGCATGAGTGCTGCCAGCACTGGGGAGCTACAGTTCACTGAGGGAACCATGAATGCCAACATGTACTGTGACATACTGAAGCAGAGCATGATCCCTTCCCTTCGGAGACTGGGCCGCAGGGCAGTATTCCAACATAACGACCCCAAACACACCTCCAAGACGACCACTGCTTTGCTAAAGAAACTGAAGGTAAAGGTGATGGACTGGCCAAGCATGTCTCCAGACCTAAACCCTATTGAGAAACTGTAGGGCATCCTCAAACAGAAGTTGGAGGAGCGCAAGGTCTCTAACATCCGTCAGCTCCGTGATGATGTCATGGAGGAGTGGAAGAGGACTCCAGTGGTAACCTGTGAAGCTCTGGTGTACGCCATGCCCAAGAGGGTTAAGGCAGTGCTGGAAAATAATGTTGGCCACACAAAGTATTGACACTTTGGGCCCAATTTGGACATTTTCACTTACAGGTGTAGTCACTATTGTTGGCAGCGGTTTAGACATTAATGGCTATGTGTTGAATTATTTTGAGGGGACAGCAAATTTACACTGTTATACAAGCTGTACACTCACTACTTTACATTGTAGCAAAGTGTCATTTCTTCAGTGTTGTCACATGAAAAGATAGAATAAAATATTTACAAAAATGTGAGGGGTGTACTCACTTTTGTGTGATACTGTGTGCATATATATATATATATATATATATACACACACACACAAATACAAAGATGGATGTAGATATGTATTTCAGGTACTTGTATAGCACTGTCACTGTATGCAGCTCTTTACATATATTGTACATTCACATCAGTCTAAGCACTCAAGGAGCTTACAATTTAAAGTATCACCGGCTGCCTGCAGTGTGAAAATCTCCTAAACAGTGCAAGTTTGGGTGATATTCACAGTGCCTACAGGTAAGCCTTATTATAGGCTTACCTGTAGATACTGTAAATATCTCCTAAACTTGGACGGTTTAGGAGATATTCACACTGCAGGCAGCCGCTGATATCACGGGAACATGTGCTCTGAAGGTCTGGCATGGTATGCATGCGCGCATACTCAGGAGTGACATCAGCACGCCCCGACCACTCGTAACCAGAGGCCGCGAACCCGGAAGCCTTAACTGCGGTTTACTACCGCTTAAAGGTCCCTATCTCACATTCATACATACACATACTAGGACCAATCTATACAGGAGCCAATTAAACTACCAGCATGTCTTTGGAGTGTGGGAAGACACCGGAGTACCCGGAGGAAACCCACGCAGGCACAAGGAGAACATGCAAACTCCATGCAGGTATCGTGTCGTGGTTGGGATTTAATATTGATAATTTTATGTATTCAGTGATGTTCTAAATCGAGACAGCCTTATTATGTGCTTTCTATAGTCCATACTCGGTGTGGGTAAATACTTGTTTTTGATTTTCTTCTCAAGGCTCTCCCGCATACAACACCTCTTTCCCGTCCTTGTTTTTTCATGCTGGGATTCTGTTTAGTGCCGCAGAGTCATTTAATGTAGTAAAATCTTGTTTTATGTTCAGTAACCTCCCGTGAACCTTGGCAAACTTTCCGTCAGTTTGTGCCATTTTGCTTTCTTCTCGGAGGAGGTCTGACCTTGACAATGAAGCCCACTGCACACAGTGACTGTTCGCTGAGATTAATGTGCTACCTGGGACTCTCAAGGTTAGAGACTGCATTTTTTGTGAAATCATGTATAAATTCATGGAAGCAAATCTTGTCACGTCAGACCGTGTAGCAGGAAAAAAAAATGTAGGCGAAGATTTATAGTGTATGAAATAACTTTGAAAATTTCAGCAATATTGGTTCTAAACAGGAATTCCTTTCGTATTAACATAAGAGGGCTGTATGTAATAACGAGAGGGGAAATGTGTTTCTGTGGTGTTAGAAAATGATTAGGCGAGCTTTCTCACAGCCCAGTTGAAGTCTCTGTATTTATTACTGTAATGCAGTCAAGCTGCAAATACAGTAAGAGATACTCTCTTCTTTCTTAGTGTTTTTACATACTGTGCTGCAGCAAGTGTTATAATACAAAGTTACAATGTTTCAGTCTGATCACTGAGGAGACTAAGTAAAGGGCTTTTTCCTGGCTGCAGCAGACTGGTGACATCATCTTGGCCTAGGCAAAGCCACTGGACTGGTATTTTACATTGACATGTCAGTTCTGAGCCAACATTTCAGTCCAGGGAGTAGATCAGTGTAAACAAGCTTGGAGTGGTGAAGATCTACCTACCCCATTAAAAAATTAGGAAGGTTTGAAGAAAACGCTACAAAATCTAATAAGGATCTCACTGTAAAAATAATAGCTTATCTTACCTTTTTAGCTCCAGTGAGAAACTTGGCATTCACTTTGATTCACATTTTTTTTCGTGCCTGTAGAGTAATTTGTTACCCTAAATCTGATGTAGGAATCTATGGTCATCTGTCAGTCTGTTGCTGTATTTGTTCTGGATAGCTGGGCGGTTGGTTTGAGTTCTGGCCTCTGTTGCCTGGGCTGAGTTCTGGCCTCTGTATCCCGGGCCGCTTTCTTGCCTCTGCTGCCCGGGCTGCTTTCTGGCCTCTGCTGCCCGGGCCGTTTCTGGCCTCTGCTGCCCGGTCCGCTTTCTGGCCTCTGCTGCCCGGTCCGCTTTCTGGCCTCTGCTGCCCGGGCCGCTTTCTGGCCTCTGCTGCCCGGGCCGCTTTCTGGCCTCTGCTGCCCGGGCCGCTTTCTGGCCTCTGCTGCCCGGGCCGCGCTCTGGCCTCTGCTGCCCGGGCCGCGCTCTGGCCTCTGCTGCCCGGGCCGCGCTCTGGCCTCTGCTGCCCGGGCCGCGCTCTGGCCTCTGCTGCCCGGGCCGCGCTCTGGCCTCTGCTGCCCGGTCCACGCTCTGGCCTCTGCTGCCCGGGCCGCGCTCTGGCCTCTGCAGCCCGGGCCGCGTTTCTGGCCTCTGGCCGGAAGAGAGCGAGAGACCGGGGCTGGCCTGAGAGACAACTGGCATGACAGGGTCACAATCTACTCGGCATATGTCCACGATTAAACCAGTGCCCACCCCCACAGTAGATTGTGACTCTAGATGATGCCTGAGCAAAGATGGTGCCATCCTTGTGGCGATGAAGGCATTGTTAAGGGGAGTAATGTGATCTCTGTGAGAGGTAATAAGGCTGTTACACGTATATATTAGGCCGGGTGCTCATATGTGCGGCTGAGGTTCACAGCATGGTGTCCATTGCGCTTCTGTACACTGGTTCAGGTGATTCAGGTCCGAATTTTTCCCTGAATTAGCACCTGAACTGGAACCAAAGATGCACAGGACCTTTCTGCAATCCGGACAGTGGCCACCCGGACTTGTGTGAACTGGCTCCAGTGAGAGTTGGTCACACTCGCCTGTCATGCGAATTGGATGCAGTGAAACCCACATTCCAATTCTCATATATGTGAACCTGGCCTTACTAAGCATGTATGCACTTATCATATCTAAAAGCTGTCTTGGGTTTCCAAAATGGAGAAGTTAGTATTGCAAAGAGAAGGGAGGGTCCAAAATGTGATGCTACCTACATTGGTGCTATACAGCGATATCTCAGTGAACTATTGAAGTCCAACTGGTCTTTTAATTGAAACTGTAACCACACATGCATCATTTTATTATTTGGTTAGTAATTATACATGTAGATGAAACAATCATTTAAAGCGGATCATCCCCACACGCCTCCTTATGTAAGTGGCCATCACTAATGTAGTTAGTATAGACCAAAAAAAAGTCATCTAATGATTTCTTGCATCGTTTGTTACTGTGTTGTCATGTACTGATGCTCCTTTTCTCCTCCACGCCACCATTGTAACCAGGAGAAGTCGTCGAAGGCCGGCTTCTTCTGTTTTTTGTGTGCCAGCCCACCAATGAGGTCACCATCCGATCCTTTGAGATCTTGCAGTTTGCACACAGGATCACTGGTGGCGTAGCCTTCCCAGGGGGCAACTGGAGGGCACTGGCTACATCAAAAGTGCCTATGAAAACCCGGAAGTTGATTCAATTAAAATGTAAGTTTCTTAATCAATCTTTTTTTAACTTTGAATGGAGCGGTTTTGTAGATTTGCATGCAAGAGCTCCATGCACCTGTGATCTTTTTGTTTGGGGAGGGGGAAGGAAAGGCCAGCTATAAGTTGGAAATAGTCTTTAAATTATATATTTGTTTCGAAGTACAATACCTCGGCAATTTTTGTGTCTGCTTATAGTTGTTTTAAACTGCTACAAAATTATACATGTAGCTGAGCCATTTACTCGCCTGACCTGTCCTTTCTCCAAAATGTCATGTCCTTCATTTTTAAAAATGTTAATGGTTCTTTCTATTACGTTGGGGAAAAGAAAGCTGCATTTCCTTTGCTGTAGGAGGATCTTGCCTCACTGGCAGTCTGTTTTGTCCAAATGAACTAAAGAGGAACTCTTAACGTAAGAAAAAAATGTTAACAATTAGTTGCTGCAGTGGTCTCGTAAAATCCTTTCTGCTTTGTCCTGAAGAGTGTGACCATTTTCCGGTCCTGTGACTTTATTTTTAAGCAGTTTTAAAGTGGCCACCTGTAGTGATCAATCATATTGTTTAATTTCTCTCTCCAGCTTTACCTTCAGGCTGGATTCACATATACAATGATGGGAAAAAGTATTTGATCACCTAATGATTTTCTACATTTGCCCACTGACAAAGAAGTGATCAGTCTATAATTATAATGGTCGGTTTATTTTAACAGTGAGAGACGGAATAACAACAAAAATATCCAGAAAAATGCATTTCAAAAAAGTTATAGATTGATTAGCATTTTAGTGAGTGAAATAAATATTTGAGCCCCTATCAGTCAGCAAAGATTTCTGGCTCCCAGGTGTCTTCTATACAGGTAACAAGCTGAGATTAGGAGTTCTCTCTCTTAAAGTGAGTGCTGCTAATCTCCGCTTGTTACCTGTATAAAAGACACCGGTCCACAGAAGCAATCCATCAATCCGATTCCAATCTCTCCACCATGGTCAAGACCAAAGAGCTTTACAAGGATGTCAAGGACAAGATTGTAGACCTACACAAGGCTGGAATGGGCTACAAGACCATCGGTAAGCAGCTTGGTGAGAGGGTGACAATAATTGGTGCGATTATTCGCAAATGGGAGAAACAAAATAACTGTCAATCTCCCTCGGTCTGGGGCTCCATGCAAGATCTCACCTCGTGGAGTTTCGATGATCTTGAGAACAGTGAGGAATCAGCCCAGAACTACACGGGAGAATCTTGTCAATGATCTCAAGGCAGCTGGGACCACAGTCACCAAGAACACAATTGGTAGCACACTACAACATGAAGGACTGAAATCCTGCAGCGCCTGCAAGGTCCCCCTGCTCATGAAAGCACAAGCACAGGCCTGTCTGAAGTTTGCTAATGAACATCTGAATGATTCAGAGGAGAACTGGGGGAAAGTATTATGGTCAGTTGAGACCAAAATCAAGCTCTTTGGCATCAGCTCAACTCGCCGTGTTTGGAGGAGGAGGAATGCTGCCTATATGACCCGAAAAACACCATTCCCACCATCATATATGGAGGTGGAAACATTATGCTTTGGGGATGTTTTTCTGCTAAGGGGACAGGACAACTTCACCGCATCAAAGGGACGATGGATGGGGCCATGTACCGTCAAATCTTCCCTCAACCAGGGTATTGAAAATGGGTTGTGGATGGGTATTCCAGCACAACAATGACCCAAAACACATGGCCAAGGCAAGAAAGGAGTGGCTCAAGAAGCACATTAAAGTCCTGGAGTGGCCTAGCCAGTCTCTAGACCTTAATCCCATATAAAATATGTGGAGGGAGCTGAAGGTTCGAGTTACCAAACGTCAGCCTCGAAACCTTAAAGTGGAGTTCCATCTGGGTGAAAAAAAAAATAAGTCAGCAGCTACAAATACTGTAGCTGCTGACTTTTAATACAAGGACACATACCTGTCCTGGGAGCCCGTAATGTCAGCACCCAAAGCCGACCTGTCCACAGGCTCCCGGTGCAAGCGCCGGCATCCTTACTAAGGGAAACGGGAAGTGAAGCCTCGCGGCTTCACAGCCTGTTTCCTACTGCGCATGTGCGAGTCGCGCCGCACTTTCTGAATGGTCCCTGCTGTCTTCTGTGACCTGTGTGCCTCCTAGAAGGCAGCAGGGGGAAAGGAGGGGGGGCCAGAAATTGCATAGATCGCTGAAGAAGATTGCAGCGATCTTTCCCCTAGAAGTCAGAGCATATGCCTGGTTTTGACAGGTATCCGCTCCCCCTGAAAGGTATCAAATGTGGCACCGGAGGGGGGGGAGGAATCATTTCCGCGGAAGTTCCATTTATGGAGGGGACCCCGCTTTAATGACTTGGAGAGGATCTGCAAAAGGAGTGGGATAAAATCCCTCCTGAGATGTGTGCGCAAACCTGGTGGCCAACTACAAGAAACGTCTCACCTCTGATTGCCAACAAGGGTTTTGCCACCAAGTACTAAGTCATGTTTTGCGAAGGGGTCAAGTACATTTCACTCATTAAAATGCAAATCAATTTATAACTTTTTTGAAATGCATTTTTCTGTATAATTTTGTTATTCTGTCTCTTGCTGTTAAAATAAACCGACCATTAAAATTATAGGCTGATCATTTCTTTGTCAGTGGGAAAATGTACAAAATCAGCAGGGGAGCAAACACTGTATGCGGCTATGGTTTGCAGTCCGGTGCATTTCTGTTCACCGGTTCCGGTGCGATTCAGGTGCAAATTTTTCTCTGAATTCTCACCTGAACCAGACCCAAAAACCCACAGGACCCATTTCAAACTGCACCGTGGCCGCCCCGCACATGCGTGAACCGGCTCCATTGACAGCCATAGTCTTATCTATATTCCCATCGCACACGTTCCTGGCAAACAAGGCTAATACAATGGTGGGTGCTGCAACGAATACCAGCTGGGTCCTGGAAATGTCAAGCAAGTGTACATATTTGCCAGCACACCAAAGGTCTCTCTGTTGTAGAGAGATCACATCACAGAGATCAGTTCAACGCTTCGGAGCCGTGCAGGACCCCCCCCCCCCCCCCGTCAGGCATGTGATGACATGAGTAGGATTCAATATCCCGGTCTTAGTCCGTAGGATTCAATACTGAGTTGGCCCGCCTTTTGAAGCTATAACAGCTTCAACTCTTCTGGGAAGGCTGTCCACAGGGTTTAGGAGTGTCTATGGGAATGTTTGACCGTTCTTCCAGAAGCCCATTTGTGAGGTCAGGCACTGATGTTGGATGAGAAGGCCTGGCTCACAGTCTCCGCTCTAATTCATCCCAAAGGTTCATGCGCGTGTAAAGGCAGGCGCCCCAATACTTTGGTAATATAGTGTATGTGCACCCAGCCTCAGTTTTGCACAGTTGTACAGGCTCCTCTCCTATACTGAAATTGCTTGCTTGACTTCACTGCACACTGTGAGCTTCTCTCAATGTGCATTAGGAGCTGCAGCAAATCAGCAAGAGCCCATCTAATTTCCTGGCTGGAGGACATTCAGCATCATCTAGTGTTTCCTCCCCATCCTTTCTGTGCCCCCTCCCCCTTTTTATTTTGATTTCAGTAAAAATCTGTATTTTTTGCTAGAAAATTACTTAGAACCTCCAAACATTATATATTTATTTTAGCAGAGGCCCTAGCCTAGAGAATATTTGCATTTTTTATGTCACACTGTTTATGCTCTGCGGTTGTTCAAACACAATTTTTTGGGAAAAAATAACCTTTAGGCTAGGTTCACACTGCTCCGATCACAGAGATCGCATATGATTTTGCACCGCACTGCAGTGTGAACCATATGCGATCTCTGTGCGATGCAAAATCAGCCATAGAGATTGTATGGCTGAATTCGCATCGCAATCGGAGCAAACTCGCACAGGACCCTTTTTTTTCGCAGGGTCAGAATCGGATCGCATGGTGGTTCACACCATGCGATCCGATTCCTGTACGAGTTTGCAGTTCGCAGTGCGATATGCGTACTCATTTGGGGGTGTCATTAACATTGTATTGACACTCCCCAGAGATCGCATATGGCAGTGTGAACTGCCGCTCAGAGACCAGCGATGCGGGAACCCGCAGTGAATTCGCAGGGTTCCCGCACCGCAGCAGTGTGAACCTAGCCTTAGTGAATTAAAACAAGACACAATATACATTTGCAAAATATGAAAGGTGATGTTACACCAAGTAAATAGATACCTAAAATATCACACTTTAAATCGGTTGTCTAGCGGTTGTCGCATGCGCCGTAACGTCAGCGGCTGTATTGCAACTGGAATATCTCCTAAAACTTACAGGTTTAGGAGATATTCATTTTACCTACAAATAAGCCTAGGCTTACCTGTAGGTAAAATGAATATCTCCTAAACCTGGACGGTTTAGGAGATATTCCAGTTGCAATGCAGCCGCTGATGTCACAGCGCATACGCAGTGATGCCCCAGCGAAGGTCCCGAGCATAGCGCCGGAAAGTGGGAGTGACGTCTCGCGGCTCCAGCCACTCACAGCGCCAGAGCTGCGAACCCTGAAGAAGCCGCACAGCAAAGATGTATGGTGCATACTAGCTCATTATGCCTTTCCGTTACAGTTAATTTTTTATGTGGGTAGACAACCGCTTTAACCACTTCAGCCCCGGAAGGATTTGCTGCTTTAGGACCGGAGCCCTTTTTGCGATTCGGCGATGCGTCGCTTTAACTGACAATTGCGCGGTCGTGCGGCGTTGTACCCAAACGAAATTTGCGTCCTTTTTTTCCCACAAACAGAGCTTTCTTTTGGTGGTATTTGATCCCCTCTGCGCCGCTATAAACAAAAGAAGAGCGACAATTTTGCAAAAAAACCCAAATTTCTTACTTTTTGCTAGAATACAAATCCAAAAAAAAATATAAAAAAACATTTTTTTTCACCGTTTTTGGCCGATTTATATTCTTCCTCATATTTGCGATAAAAAAAATCGCAATCGGCGTTTATTGATTGGTTTGCGCAAAAGTGGTCGCGTTTACAGATAATTCATTTTTGGGGTTTTTTTTTTTTTTTTTTTTTTTTTACTAGTAATGGCGGCGATCTGTGATTTTTTGCGGTACTGCGATATTTCAGCGGACATGTCGGACTATTTTGACACTTTTTTGGGACCATTGGCATTTATACAGCGATCAGTGCTATAAAAATGCACTGATTACTGTGTAAATGCCATTGGCAGTGAAGGGGTTAACCTGCAGGGGGCGCGCTAAGGGTTAACTATGTTCCCTGGGCGTGTTCTAACTGTAGGGGGGCTTGCCTATCTGGGGAAGGGAAGTGGTCACAGCCTTCATGTACGAGAAGGCTGTGATCACAGCCCTTCCCCCTCACACAGAGCGGAGGTCCGTGTTTACTTACACGGACCTCCGCTCTTTCACTCCGGGGGGGGCATCGCGGGTGGCCGGCGGCAATCGAAGCCGCCGCACCCGCTCCCCGGCCCTCCCCGAACACAGTGAGCGCGCACGCGCGCTCACTAGGCTCGTGAGCGCGGCCGCCGTCATATGACGGCGATTTGCGCTCACGAGCCACCTTGCCGCCGTCAAATGCCGATCGGCGGTCGGCAAGGGGTTAAAATTACACACTCGTAGAATGGTTCCAAACTACAGTACCTAAAAATCTCCATAGGAGACGCTTTAGGAATTTCTACAGGTTACCTGTTTAGAGTTAGAGGAGGTCTAATGCTAGAATTATTGCTCTCCCTCTGACATTCACAGTGATACCTCACATGTGTGGTGCGAACACAGTTTGCATATGTGGACGTGACCTACGTATATGGGACGGGGGCGTTTGAAAAGAAAAAAAATATATATTATTGCATTAATTTTTAAATTTTTACACTGTCCTTTAAAAAAAAAAAAGATCACTTTTATTGCTATGACAAGGAATATACATATACCTAGCGATAAAAATACAGCATGACAGGTCCTCTTTATGGGGAGATCTGGGGGTCTAAAAGACCCCAAATCTCTACCTTTAAAAGCAAAAGATCAAAAAAAAAAAAAAAAATCGTATGCTTTAGAAAGAAAAATGGCCTTGTTCACATGAGGCCGTAAGTGACAACGTGATGTCGGTCTGGTCCTCCTAGGCTAAAAGAGATGAGCAGAGGCCATCTTTCCTTCGCTTATCTCTGTCCCAAGCCAGTGCTGGATCGGTTCCCGCAGCTACCGATCACCCAGGTAAGACCCCTCTTGCCGCTCCTGAAAGTGATCCAGCTTGGACCACTTTTGTCAGAAAGACCAGCACCTAAGGGAAAAATAATACTGGGGGTTATGGTATCTAGCAGCAGCCATAATCCTGGTATTAAATGTCAGAGTAATGACGTATTTTCCCAGTTAGGCGGTCGGCAAGTGGTTTATTAATCATACAGGCTTAGCAGCACATGCATGTGTTACCTATAATAATCTGCATGCCTGCCTCCAGACTGACATCCTCCCACCAAGGCATTTTGATATTTGCATAACTCCTCCCAAGAGCCCGCCCACTGCTTGCATCAGGGTTGAGGGCTCGTGGGAGGAGTACTGAGGCAGATGTTTTCAGGAAGCTGTAGAGCATCCTGTTGGACCCTCCCACCAGCCTTGATCTGCTTGCATTGCATCGAGAAGTACTGAGACCCATAAGGAACCAGGGACTGCAAAATATAAGCAAATAAAAACTTCCTTTTTACTGCCATTGTCATGCAGCAGCTTATCAATGTCCTTGTGAAAGCAATAAAGTTAAATAAAATAAGTTCACCTTTGGAACATGTTAAATGTTCCACCCGTGTTTTTTTTTTTTTCAAAAGTGAACTTGGCCTTTAAGTATTAAAACCATGGTTTAGTACATTCATGGCATCAAAAGCTGGTATTGGCCCCTGTAGGAGAAACAGAAAGGAGTGCCCAGAAACTTGTCAGTGGCCACCCTTCCATGCAAAATTTCTTCAGCTACGAGTCTTATGGTTTCCTTGTATGAACTGTCCATTTAAAGACCCCCCTACTAAATTTAAAAGGGAGTCAGATCAGAGAAGGGCAGTCCATAAGCCTCCATTTCTTCTTTTTGCGCCATTCCTTTGTGAATTTGTTAGTGAAAGATTCTTTGCTGGCTCAACTTCAGTGTTTTGGATCCATGGCCTCACATCTCATCAAGCTCACTATGATTCAGGCTGTCCGCTTACACCCGACTTCCTCCGATCCTCCTAGACGGAAGAGGATGGATCCTCTTCCGTTCGTTTTTAGCGGATCAGATCGTAGGAGAGTGTACCCCTGCCCGTCCTTAGAGATAAATGGACCGGCCGATCAGGTCCGCCTGTCAGTTTTTCAAGCAGGGTCTTTTGAAACTTTTGGCCCCCTTGGACTCTTCCTAATTTAAAAAAATAAAGTGGTTTGAGGTTATTTTTTATTGTTGCTTTATACTTGATAATATGTAGTGATGAAGTCGGAAAAAAAAAACCTCTGCATAGGCTTCTGAATAAAAAACCCTTGTGTGACAGACTCACCCGGGACAGGGGCTTTTGGAGAGGACTAGGAGCAAGCCTCTTACCCACTGACTTTGGGCCCTGGCATTTAAGGGAACATTACTCTTTGGGAAGTGTATGCCTGGGGGATCCATGGAGTGGTCTTGTTTCTGATTCAAGTTTATATCTCCCCAAAACTGACTCTGGGAACTGGAGGCTCCGTATCCATATTTGGGGCCTCTATCCCTCAAACCAGCAATGACTGTAGATGTTAATGTAATCCGCTCAAACCGCTGGGGTCCCTTGCCATAATGTGTTTATTGTAAGTGGGTCTCCTGCTACAGTCTGTTGCCTACTAGTCTGAGGTAGTGAGATCACTGTTAGTTATGTGTTTATTGTGTTAATCAACTCACCTATTGTCTGCTGGTTTAAGCGACTAGTTAATTAGCTCAAGTTAATTAAATCACTGTCAGCTATCAGTTGCTAGTATATGTTGGTTGTTCCTTAATTATGCTAATTATATTTCTGTATACAATTTCCTTTGCATACAATAATGTGATCAGCCTCACCTGATTGTGTAGTGTACATATATTCTGTGTGAGTTTTCAAATAAACAGTTCCAGTTTACATACAAGCTAATTGTCGACTAGTCTTGTATGCTGCGGCTATATTATCTGGTTCCTGAGTCCAGACTGGAGGAAGTGATTTACTAACGGAAGCACTCAAGCAGTGCTGGATGGTTCCATTATACCTTCATTGTATGATTGTATAGCTCAGCCTTTTTCAACCAGGGTGCTTTCTGGGTTCTTCAGGGGGGCCTTGGCAAAATGTCCCAAATTGCCCAAAATTGTCAGCAAGCCGGCAGGTGGATCAAGCCACAGGTTTTTATTTTGGACACCATGCGGCCCAGCTGCCAACGTCCTAACAGCTGATATAATAGATTGATAAGGAGGACATCAGGCACCTGAGGATGTCCTTGTTTGCCCCTTCCCTGCCCCTCTCCATTAGCACTGGGGTCATGTTAGCTGATCGAGGGGGAGAAACTGAGGGTGAAGAGAAATGCTGGAATACTAGTCAGTATCAATGTGCAGGGGTATTTTGTTTTGTAAAAATAAAAATTATCTCTAATGTTGGGTGTCCTACATGTATGGATAGTGCTGCATCATGTACAACTATGAGTTTAGCTTTTTATGTTTTAGAATTGGGTGCCTCAAGATTCTGCATAATTTTAAAGGCTGCCTTGACTGAAAAAAGACTGAGAAGCGCTGCTATAGATATTTTTCACCTCCCCTGTGAAACTCCTAAATAAGCTCTGGTGTTTTCAGATGCCTTCAAAAGTCACAGAATAAACTGTATAGAGTTCATCTGTGTGCAATTGAGGTGTAGAGGACCTTTGTGTCTTCGAAACATTATGTCTGTTTTTTTTGTACTTGAACTTTTGCATTTATGACCTCAGTAAAAGATTGAGGTTTTATCTATGGAGTGCTGGCTATTTTTTGAAAGGGTTTTATTGCTGTCTGTGCTCTCGTTAGGAAGATTTACTCTCTCTGTTTGACCTGGCGACTACTTTCACTTGGACTGACAGTGATGTGAAAATCCTAAATTGTGCCCTGAACAGGAATAGAGGAGAATTATCCAATGAGAGAACCCATCTTGGTGATATCTGTCTTAGGCCTTATACACAAGGTACAATTTGCTTGCTGATAGATCCTGCGTAAAAAGAAGTCTGTACTGCATCACAGATCATGAGAACATACACTCACCAGTAACACAAATTGCTAATCAGCCAATCACATGACCGCAACCTACTGCATTTATGCATCTAGACGTGGTGAAGACGACTTGCTGAAGATAAAACCAAGCATCAGAATGGTGAAGAAAGGAGATCTAAGTGTCTATGAACGTGGCATGGTTGTTGGTGCCAGACGGGATGGTCTGAGTATTTCAAAAACTGCTGTTCTACTGGGATTTTCACACACAACCGACTCTTGGGTTTACAGAGAATGGCCCGAAAAAGAGAAAATATCCAATGAGTGGCTGTTGTGTGGACGGAAATGCCTTGTTGGGCAGAGTGATTTGAGATGATAGAAAGGCAACAGTAACTCAAAGAACCACTCGTTACATCCAAGGTATGCAGAATACCATTTCTGACCTCACAGCACATTGAACCTTGAAGCAGATGGGCTACAACAGCAGAAGACCACACCGGATGCCACTCCTGTCTGCTAAGAACAGGAAAATGAGCCTACAATTCGCACAGGATCACCAAAATTGGACAATAGAAGATTGGAAAAACGTTGCCTGGTTTGATGAGTCTCGATTTCAGCTGCGACATTCAGATGGTAGGGTCAGAATTTGGTGTAAACAACATGAAAGCATGGATCCATCCTGAAAATGAAACAAAGGTAACGGCACACCAGGTATTCGGTAAAGTAGTGGATATTTATTGGAAAAACTTACATCCAGTGATATCTAAAGTCCATATCAAAAGTCCAAACAGGTACATGTAGGGTGAGATAGACACATTTCACTAAACTATGTTCGCTTAATCATTATCCAGGATCCATCCTGCCTTGTATCACCGGTTCAGGCTGGTGGTGGTGTAATGCTGGGGGGGATATTTTCTTGGCACACTTTGGGCCCCTTAGTACCAACTGAGCATCGTTTAAACACCACAGCCTACCTGAGTATTGTTGCTGACCATGTCCATCCCTTTATGACCATGTCACAAAGCTCCAATCATCTCACCACTGGACAATGAGGTCACTGCACTCCAATGGCCTCCACACTCCCCACATCTCATCCAATAGAGACCCTTTGGGATGTGCTGGAACTGGAGATTGGCATCATGGATGTGCAGCCGACAAATCTGCAGCAACTGCGTGATGCTATCATGTCACTATGGACCAAAATCTCTGAGGAATGTCTCCAACACCTTGTTGAATCTATGCCATGGAGAATGAAGACAAAAAGGGGGTCCAACCCGGTACTAGCAAGGTGTACCTAATAAAGTGGCCAGTGAGTGTATATGTGCTTATGTTCATATGAGCTGGGATGCATACTATGTACCATCATAATGGCACCTTTTTCTTTTTCCTTTGGCTTTTGCAACTTAAATTGGTTGTAAGCTTACATATGCCCAATGAGGTGACTGGCATCACAATGTTCAGAACACAGGAAAACCTCCCTCCGAGAGGGGAGGGAGAACGGAAGGGCTCAAAAAATATAAACTCAATTTAGAGAAATAGCAACAATCCACTCAGGGATGCATAATTAATTAACCCTGGGGCTACAATGGTGAAAAAGACATAGACTGAACAAAAAAGAATGGATAGCACAGAGAGCTATCCAAAAGTCACCATAGAGGTAGCCACTGGGATGTAAAAATGTAAAAAGGAAAACCAAGCAAGAGAAAATGAATAATTGTAAATTTATTTGGAAAAACTGCTTACAACTGAATATACACACAGTGTAAAGCATGGATAAAAACCAGTCTAGGACCACCACCATTGACAACGTTGTCAAACTCAGAAACTATAAAGACAAAATTGAATTAAATATAAAACATAGAGGTTTCCTCAGAGCCATACACGTGAGGGCCTTCCAAAATGGAATTGCCCTCTAACCTGAATGGGAGAGAGGATAGCCAGCAAACCAGATATAAGTCAACATTCGTCAAAAAGGTTTATTTAAATGTTAATAAGTAAAAGAGAACGAACCAAAAGGAAAAATGTAAAAATGTAGGGTCACCGATGGAGATACCACTGAAAACCTATCGAGAGACACGATAGGTAAGAAAAAACAAGTCAGATACAGAAAAAGTGGTA
>BLSH010035668.1:682168-709431 GCA_018402905.1 Glandirana rugosa
TTAACCATGGGTTTTGACTCGACGTATAAGGTTTACTCCAGAGTGATTACTATATATGTCCCGTTTTAATCTAGAGAGAGCGAATTATGTTCTTTCCTATAACGGACGAAACCTTTGGCGACGAACCGTAACGTACGATAATAAATCGAATACTATATTTTCTTGTGGGTCTAGGAAGAGGAGATACCTAGTGGGGGTCAATATGAGGGGAATCATACATACTACGTACGTATAATAATCGGGGGTCACGTATTGAATTGTATTTAAATAGTTGTAATTGGTGAAGGAATGGCCGCATAACATTTTTATGCGGCCGTTCCACCTGAGGGGCCCGCAAAGCGGCGAAAACAAGAGGACGTAATATAACGTCCACTTAGGATGGGGAGTCCACCTTGCCGGCGTATTTTTACAATACGCCGGTAAGGAAGTGGTTAATGTTGATAAATTTATGTTAAGTTATGCACTGGGGGCTAATAATATGCATGCATCATACATACTAAGGGGAGTATAACTGGGGGTGATCCATAGAGGAGAAGGATCTGGGTGTTCTTTTATATCATAAGCTAAATAATAGCATGCAATGCCAAGCAGCGGTTTCCAAAGCAGGCAATATCCTTTCTTGTATTAAGCGAGAGAGATCTAATTTTGCCCTGTATATATCATTAGTGAGACCTCATTTGGAATATGCAGCTCAGTTTTGGGTACCAATTCACAAAAAGGATATTGGGGAACTGGAGAAAGAGAGCAGAGAAGAGCAACCAAACTGATGAGGCCTGGAGGAGCTCCGCTATGAGTAACTGTGAATATATTCTTTCTTGCAAAGAGGAGATTAAGGGGGGATATGATCAACGTGTACAAATACATAAGTGGTTCATATAGTGAACTTGATATTGAGTTATTCACGTTCGGGCCATCATAGAGGACAAGGGGCCACTCTTTACATCTGGAGGAAAGGATATTTAAATACGGAAAGATTTCTTCACAGTAAGAACTGTAAAAATGGGAAGAGCTGGTTCTGTCCAGCTCAGTGTAGATTGCTTTAAAAAGGCCTGGATTCTTTTTCAAATCTACATAATATAACTGGATGGATACTAACATTTATAGGCAAAGTTGATCCAGGGAATATCCAATTGCCTCTTGGGGGATCAGAAAGGAATTTTTTCCCCATCAGCAAATTGAATCATGCTTTGCTGGATGGGGGGTTTGCCTTTCTCTGGATCAACTGTGGGTATAGGATTGTATAATTTGTTTCCCCTTTTATTGGTTGAACTAGATGAACTTGTGTCTTTTTTCAACCAGACTAGCTATGTAACCAATCACCAGATATAAACGATGTTAGAATGAACATACAAGATAAACATTCCTGTTTAAACTTACATGAACTATGGACCCAATGCCCCAAAATTGTGTCAGTTGGCTGAGTTTTTATCTTACAAGAGAACTTGTCATTTTGCACCAAATGGGCAAAATGACAGTCGTGGGTGGTCTTTGAGCTTCAAACAGTTATAGTGCTTCCTGGCTAGTATATGGCTATGGCTATATTCACTAAAAGGTTGTGGACACCTAAACATCAAACCTGGTTCTGTAGGAGTTTGTTCCTATTTGCCAAAAGAACATGGCTTTGAGGGTGGACTTTGAGCTTGGAACAGTTGTAGTGCTTCCTGAATAGTACACTATCTGGCCAAAAGGTTATGGAGGCCTGACCATCAAACCTGGTTCTGTGGCAATTTGTGCCTATTTAGCCAGAAGACCATAGCTTGAGGGTGGACTTTGCGCATAAGAGTTGCAGTGCTTCATGGCTAGTGCACTATTTGGCCAAAAGGTTGTGGACCACCTGAACTTAAAACCTGGCTCTGTAGGAATTTGTGCCCATTTGCCGAAAGAGCATGGCTTTGAGGGTGGATTTTGAGCTCAGAATAGTTAGTGTTCCCTCACCAGTACACTATATGGCCAAAAGGTTATGGATACCTGATCATCACATCTGGTTTTGTGGGAATTTGTGCTTCGACAAAAGAGCATTAGTGACGTTGGGTACTAGTGTTGGACATAGAAACAAAAAATTGACGACCGAAGAAAGACTTTTTTTTAAATTTTATCTTTCTGTTAACTTTTTTTAGCGGAGTATAAACCTATGTTTGTCCCAAGCATGTTTCTGAATCTACTTACTGTTGACTGATTCACTACCTCTACTTGAAGTCTGTTCAAAGCATCAACTGCTCTTTCAGTAAATACTTTCTAAGATTAGTTCCAAAACATTTGCAATATAGTCCAAAAATCAGATTAGTATGACATGACCTGTCCTCAGTAAAGCCATGTTGCTTTGGGACAATAAAATCTGTCTCACAATAGGCATTCTGATACATTACAAAGATGTTCAGTAGGGTTGAGGTCAGGGTTCTGTACAAGTCACTTGAGTTCCTCCACACCAAACAAATCAAAATGTGTCTTTATGGGGCAAACCTTGTGCAGAGGAGCACAGCCATGCTGCAACAGATAAGGACCTTCCCCGAACTGTTTCCATAAAATTGGAAGTGTACAATGGCCTAAAATATATTTGTATGCTGGAAACAACTGAATTCCATAATTTAGAAGGGGTTCTGCATACTTTTAGCCAAACAGGTGTGGGGATATGGCCAGGCAGTGGGAAAAGCAAATATAATTCTAGGATGCATCATTAGAGGGCTCACAAGCAGAAGGAAGGAGGTCCTGATTCCTCTATATAGATCTTTATATCACTAGAGGGATCACCAGCAGGAGGAAGGAGGTTCTGATTCCTCTATATAGATCTTTAGATCACTAGAGGGGTCGCCAGCAGGAGCAAGGAGGTTCTGATTCCTCCATATACCGGTAGATCTTTAGTGAGACCTCATTTAGAATACTGTGTCCAGTTCTGGAGACCTCACTTAGAAAAAGATATTGATAAGATAGATTGAGTCCAGAGAAGAGTAACAAAAATGGTGAAAGGTCTGAGGAATAAAACCTATCACACATTTGACATATTTAGGACTTAATTTATTGCTGATTTGGTTTTCTATGTCTGTGCAATAAAACTCTGTAAACTCCTAATCTACATTTGTTCTGGGGCTCTTTCTGCCTTTAGGTGTCTAATCAACAAGTGCCCGTTACCCAGGAGCTCCTGTTTGATCACAGTGCAGGTCCTGGCACTCTGTGTTTAATTACTGCCAAGCGGAACATGTAAATGCACAGAGTCTCAGCACAACTGTGTTAGGGGGACACAGAGCACTAGCCAAATATGCGACCGTGAACGGCACATTGGCTTTCTTTTGTTAATCCTTTTTATGTTTATTTGATTCATAGTGTTAAAGTAAAAAATTGTTTTATTTTGGGAATAATTACTTTATTATTGACTCACGTACAGAGAAAAGGTCCATTTTGGTATATTGGTCTCACCGGGCGTTTATCGAAGAGCTAGGAAAAACATTTACAACTAAGATTAGCCACATATAATCCTAAAGCAGTCTTGTCAAAAGCTGGCCATACTCATGACACATTTATGACTGCTTCAGTCAGCTTTCAAAAGCTGTAGATCAATAAATCAAGACAGTACAGTTGGTGGTAGGTTGCCTTGATCCATTTGGTTATTTTTACATTTGAAAAGTGGTGGAAATTACCAAAAACTTCTATATGCTTGACCAGCGCAATAGGTACATGTGAATGGATAAGTGGAAGTAAGCTTATTGATGAGAACAACCTTTTTCCACCATGGGAGTGTATCTAGCTCTATTTTCCGCATGCCAGGACTAGAACTGGACTGTAGATTGCATGGCGCATGTGCTATGCGGTATACACAGAAAGTGGCAAGGAGGTAGAGTAAAGGGATTTTTGCAAAAATAACTTTGCTTGTCTCTACCTCTTGGTGAAAACCTCTACCAACAATGACTCTGATTCCCACAGACTGGCTACAGTATCTGCTTGTAGTACACAGATTAGTCCTGTTAATGTAAGAAGGTGCTCCTTACGACAACTCGCTATGTGTATGACATGTGACACCTGTCCACAGAATCTCTTTCTTCCATTCACACCTCACCATCATGGGCAAGACCAAAGAGCTGTCAAAGATTGTAGACCTGCACAAGACTGGAATGGGCTACAAGACCACCAGCAAGAAGCTTGGTGAGACAACTGTTGGAGTGATTATTCTGAAATGGAAGAAATACAAAATAACCATCAATCATCTGGAGCTCCATGCCAGATTTGGTCTCCTGGGGTAAGGATGATCATGAGAAAAATGAGGGATCAGCCCAGAACTACACAAGGAGCTTGTGAATGATCTCAAGGCAGTTGGGACCACAATACGCCGCCACGGATTGAAATCCTGCAGCGCCCACAAGGTCCCCCTCCTCAAGAAGTCACATGTACATGCCTGTCTGAAGTTTGCCAAAGAACATCTAAATGATTCAGAGTAAGATTGGGAGAAAGTGCTGTGGTCAGATGAGACCAAAATTGAACTTTTCGACATTAACTCGACTCGCTGTGTTTGGAGGAAGAAAAATGCTGACTATGACCCTAAGAACACCATCCCTACATTTGAGCACGGAGGTGGAAACATTATGCTTTGGGGCTGTTTCTCTGCTAAAGGTACAGGCCAACTTTGCAACAGTGAGAGGCACCAATGGACCGGCCCGTGTATTGTAATACCTTGGATCAGAGCCAATTTATAACATTTGTATCATGTGTTTTTTCTGGATTTTTGGTTGATATTCTGTCTCTATCATTTAAAATACGCCTATGATAAACATTATATACCCTTCATTTCTTTGTAAGTGGGCAAATAAAAAAATCTGCAGGGGATCATGTAATTATTTCCCCCACTGTATCACATGACAATTGTGTTCCATAACAATGTAGCTCAATGACTCGACGTTTCAAGGGTACACCCTTTTCTCAGAGATTTTTGAGAAAGGGATTAGTTTTGTACCCTAAAACTTGTATATCTGTTGTGTTGTATCTGTGGATCAAACTACATTGCTATGTTATACAATTGTCATGTGATGTTTGATCTTCTGGCTTTGGTATAAAATTTGCATTAACACATTTTGGTGTGCACATTTTGGGCCTCAAGATTACGGTACTTAGAATTGAAAGAATAAAATAGTGGTGGCTGTAATTTTTTAGGTCATGCTCTAACTGAGCTGCTGTGTTTTAAATCTATCTTTTAAACAAAAAATACACCCAAATTAATCTCATAGCATACAAACACAATGTAGTACCTAATTATTTGGTATAACATAAAATGTAATGTTGGCAAGTAGTTAGATACCAAATATGTCAAGCCCACAAGTTAACCAAGGACAATGCTTTAAAAGCCCACTCCCGGAACAAAAACAAGCCGGTCTGAGTGCTGCTCAGCCATCCACAGGGCGCTTCGTATTCTCTGAATGAATACAAAGATTCCTCTGGCAGAGGTGGAGGTTTTGGGCGTGGGATGGGAAGTTCCCACTGCCGGAACGCAGAACTGTGTACTGTATATAGATGAGGCTATATACAGTTTATACGGCACTGCCCGCCGCTGCATCTGTTAATGAAGGTAATAAGTGCCTTTTGGACCATCTTTGTTCAAACGATCTAAAAGCTGGAGATCTACTTAAAGGATACATAAAATTATTATTAGACTTCTAATGTCACCCTTAAATTCTGTTAAAGCTTAATGAGGGGGGGGGGTAACTCCATATTAATTCCCATGGTTTTGGAATGTGATGTCCAACACAATTCTGGCTATAGAGTGTATCCTGTGTCAGTCTATTGCAAAATATACACTATATTGTCAAAATTATTGGGACACCTGCCTTTACATGCACATAAACTTTAATGGTATCCCAGTATTAGTCCGTAGGGTTCAATATTGCGTTGTCCCACCCTTTGCAGCTATAACCGCTTCAACTCCTCAGGTTGAGGTCAGGACTCTGTGCAGGTCAGTCAAGTTCCTCCACCCCAAACTTGCTCATCCATGTCTTTATGGACCCTGCTTTGTGCACTGGTGCACAGTCATGTTGGAACAGGAAGGGGCCATCCCCAAACTGTTCTCACAAAGTTGGGAGCATGAAATTGTCCAAAATGTCTTGGTATGCTGACACCTTAAGAGTTCCCTTCACTGGAACTAAGGGGTCAAGCTCAACCCCTAAAATACAACCCCTCACCATAATCCCCGCTCCACCAAATTATTTGGACCAGTACACAAAGCAAGGTCCGTAAAGACATGGATGAGGAAGTTTGGGGTGGAGGGACTTGACTGGCCTGCACAGAGTCCTGACCTCAACCCGATAGAACACCTTTGGAATGAATTAGAGCGGAGACTGCGAGACAGGCCTTCTCATCCACATCAGTGCCTGACCTCACAAATGCGCTTCTGGAAGAATGGTCAAACATTCCCATAGACACTCCTAAACCTGGTGGACAGCCTTCCCAGGGTTCAATATTGAACCTTACGGACTAAGACTGGGATGCCATTAAAGTTCATGTGTGTGTGTAAAGGCAGGAGTCCCAATACTTTTGGCAATATAGTGTACCTGGCTTCTAGTTGCTACAGGTGACTGCACATAACCTTCTCAAATAAAACTGCATTCGTCATTTTTTTCTTTTTTTAATTATTGAGAAACTTTAAATTGAAAATTAAAACCGTAAAATATCCGCTTTGTTAGACCAGACTTATTTTTACGCAAATAAGGTAAGATTTACACTTGTGTGCAATCTCGCATTATAAATGTTGTGAGCAAAACTGTTTTGGATTTCAGAAATGAGTTGTTTCGTTTTTTTTTTTTTTTGCCCTGTGTTGGTTGATTCTTTCATTAAATTTCCAGTTTAATTTGTCTGTATCTTACTTTGGAAAAAGATTTTTATATATAGCTGGCAAGACTAATTTATCGGTGAGTGAGTTTAGTAAATTGGCTCCCATGCATACCTGTATGGAGATTGCATTTAGAAATATGAATCCCATTTCCTCAGCTCTTTTTATAAAGCATCTGATTAGAACACTTGACGTTGTATCAGCAAAACCGAAATTAAGGCTTAAGATGCTTTAGTGAACTGTGTTTATAAATTACATTAGTTTAATGCCACGAAATAAACCTGACGTTAGGATTTTCATAAGGCTGAATATTGGAAAAGAGTTGGGCAATATAAATCAGAATTACTTGGGGTGCCAGGAAGCAGAACGTGGAGGTTTTCCAGGGAAGAGTTAAACCTCTTCCACTTGAAAATGGAGACTCTAAGGTCATAAACAGCCCTCTGGTCATGTGCTTCCAGGCAAATCACTGTGTGTACACAGTTGAAATACATACACCATACACTTTAGGGGCAAAAGTTTGTGAACATCTTAACACAACACCTATATGAGCATGTTGGAAATCCCATTCCAAATCCATGGACGTGGAATATAGAGTTGGCCACAGCCTCTGCTCTTCTGGGAAGGCTTTCTGTCCTTTTGTTGGAATGTTTGCCTATTTACCTAAGACCAGGCTTGTAGTCAGTGTTCCAGTTCATCCCAAAGGTGTTCAGTAGGGTTGAGGCCAGGGCTGTGTTGTGTGCAGGACACCCAAGTTCCTCCACACCAAACTCATCAGACCGTGCCTTTAGGGAGCAGGTTTTGAGCACGGGCATGGTCGTGCTGGAACAGATAAGGGTCATCACCAAGCTGTTACCACAAGGTTGGAAGAAAGCAGCTACAATGTCTTTGTATGCTTTAGCAGTAACCGTTCTCTTTACTGGAAACATATGATATTAATCATTTGGAGGGCTGTTCTCATTCTTTTGTCTGTATAGAGAAGTGTGATCGTTAGGTGACTGTTTAGTGTATTTCACACAACCAAAAACCAAGTCATTCCTGCGCTAAAATAGAGGGGACTTCTCCAAAGTAGTGAACCAAGGCCTGTGCTCCTAAAATCTCCGGATAATGTGCTGCCTTGATGGCCTTTGATGGACTGGGGGAGTCCCGACACACTGGAAACAACAAAGAACACACAAGGGCGCAGAGGCTCTGAGGAAGAGGTCTTGGCCTCGAAACGCGTAAGCCAGTCTGCATAGGACACCCCCAGCGTACGGCAGAAATGGATGCGTAGATGAAATGCGCTCAATGCTTTTAATCTTGAGCACGTTTGTGAGTATGCTTTTATGATTTTTTATTAAAATTTTGTGATTGAAGATAATGTGCTAGGCCAGTGCGCCCTTGTGTGTTCTTTGTTTTTTCCAAGCAAAAATGTATGTGTGGCCTGGCAACCCATATTGGCCAACCTCCACCCCTAATCAAATTTTGAAAAAGCTAACAAAGCAAAAAACATGGGGCTTTGAGTGAGGCATGTAAATATAGCCAATAATGTACAACCTGTGTGCATGATATCAATATATGATGTTTATTAATGCCATATTATAAAAATAGTAGTAATATATCCCAATCATGGTCCATGTAAGATATAACAAAACCGTCATAAGATTCAATATAATATTTGCTGCCTTTAAAGGGGGATCATATATATAACTAATTATCTTGTAATTAATCTATCATATATTTTTCAGTACCATCTTGTTATACCCCTGATGAGTGGCTGCTATGCCACGAAACACGTAGGATTCATTTTTAGAAGACTTTTAGACAAGATGGATTTTTATGAAGATTATATTTTGTTTCAACCAAAAAAATTTTTCCTGTGTGCATATTACATTAATTATACCCGATCCTATGTTATCTATATGACTATCCTTATCCTGCCAATCATGTTTTTTGCTTTGTTAGCTTTTTCAAAACTTTGTTTTTTCCAGTTTGACTGTTTAGTGTATATGGCAACTACCAAGACTTTTACAAGACTTCATATACACTTAGCCTACTTTGACCACCGGGCGCAGGAAAACACAAAAAGCAGCACAATTACGCCACGATTTTGCCGAGATTTGCAGCCGGCGGTCAAAACGTTCCTATCCTGTACGAGATTCTTCTGCTTTCAGGAGAGGGAGGTTGGACCTCCTCCGACTGCAGCAGCTCCTAAATGATCCAAAAAGCCTATGTGTACATGAACACAAGCTTTTATGGAGTCGAGTTTAGGAGCTTTGGCAAAAAAAAGGGCCAGTTGATTGTCCTTCAGACTTTAGGGGGGCCGGACTGTGGCCAGCGAGAGTGGAGATTTTCTTGGCGTCCATGGAAGTAAACATCACCACATTTGGTATTAGTTGGAGGAATAGTGCCGCTGTTGGTGTCATTGGAAAGAATAGCACCCCATGGTTGTTGTCAATGGTGCCCCATTGTTGATGTCAGTTGGAAGTATAGTTTATTGGTGTGAAGAATATTGCCCCGGGGCTGGATAAAGGCAAGCAAAGGGCCTCATCTGGCTCCCGAGCCGCAATTTCGAGACTACTGGTCTACACTGTTGTCCTTGCTACATTCTGCAGTGTAATAGAACCTGGTTGGCTCATAGTGCTGGATTTTCTACTCCCTGATGCACTCAGGCGGACCGCTCTGGAATCTGGGCTGTAATAGGTAGTTGCTTCCCTGATAGGTAAAAAAAAAAAGAAAATGCAAACCCAAGGGTGCTTGTGTGCAGTGTTCCCCACTGTCAGTTTATAACACCAAAGTAAAAACCAGCAATATTGTCTTTGTTGAAATTGGTAACAAACAGGACCAGCCTTACTATAAAAAAAAAAGTTTATTGAAGACTTACATATAAAACCATGGCAGGCTTGGGGAGGAGCCGGGATGCTTGTTGCTATACAGGCTGGTTAGCAGTACTGCCTGGTGGAACCGGAGGTCTCCCTGGGCTATAGTGATGTGTGATCCGGAAGGAGATCGAGCCACAGTGTCCTCATGGAGCCACTGGAGAGGATGTAGGCTGTGCAGTGGAGGTGACATCTGCCTCACTAATACACAGAGACCAAGGCAGGGAGAGGCCGCAGCAAGAGCTCTCACCAGAACGTTCGCTCCTGGTGCCTGCAATGCAGATACTGGATGGTGGTCCCATCGGCGTGACGACATGTTTTGTGACACCGCTTAATCATGTCACCTAACGGGACCAGACCACTAGGAATTTATAATGGGGATTATTACCCGGAAGTGAATAGGGGGATGGGAGGAAGTGACATATGAGGAAGGACAAGTTCCTAAAGGATAACTCTGGCTCCCCCTGGGTTGTTTACATGGAAATACAATTACACTGAAATACAATTACAAACTGCTGGGGATTGCATACAAAAAACACACTGCTAGATAGAAAAAAAAAACACATATAGCAAATAACACATATAACAAATGCAGGGTCAAGCTGTAAAGTAATTGGTGGAGAATGAATAACAAGGAACAACACATTACAATGCTGGTTGCTGAGTGGGGATAAATGATGCCAATTCAGCATAAAATGTACATGGGACTAATGATATGTATACATATATACACACACACACACACACATAGGGAGATATAAAAACAAACCTATGTATGAATAAGTGCAAGATTCATACATAGGTTTGTTTTTATATCTCCTTATGTATGTGTGTGTGTGTGTATATATATACACATATCATTAGTCCCATGTAGTGGCATCATTTATCCCCACTCGGCAACCAGCATTGTAATGTTTTGCTCCTTGTTATTCATTTTCCACCAATTACTTTACAGCTTGGTCCTGCATTTGTTATATGTGTTATTTGCTATATGTGGTTTTTTTTTTTTTCTATCTAGCAGTGTGTTTTTTGTATGCAATCCCCAGCAGTTTGTAATTGTATTTCCATGTAAACAACCCAGGGGGAGCCAGAGGTATCCTTTAGGAACTTGTCTTTCCTCATATGTCACTTCCTCCTATCCCCCTGTTCACTTTCGGGTAATAATCCCATTATAAGTTCCTAGTAGTCCCGTCAGGTGACATGATTAAGCGTTGTCGCCAAACATGTCGTCACGCTGACGGGACCATTATCCAGTACCTGCATTGCAGATACCAGGAGCTCCTGCTGCTGCCTTGGTCTCTGTGTACTAGTGAGGCAGACGTCACCTCCACTGCACAGCCCACACCATCTCCAGTGGCTCTGTGAGGACACTGTGGCTCGATCTCCTTCCGGATCACACATCACTATAGCCCAGGGAGACCTCCGGTTTCACCAGGCAGTACTGCTAACCAGCCTGTATAGCAACAAGCATCCCGGCTCCTCCCCAAGCCTGCCATGGTTTTATATGTAAGTCTTCAATAAACTTTCTATTTTTTATAGTAACCCAGGCTGGTCCTGTTTGTTACCAATTTCAACAAAGACAATATTGCTGGTTTTTACTTTGGTGTTATAAACTGACAGTGGGCAACACAGCACACAAGCGCCCTTGGGCTCACATTTTCTTTTATTTACTGTACTCCCACTCCGAAGCTGAACCTAGGCTGCAAGGTACCTGCAGCAAGTCACTGAGTCCCCTGTGTGTCCACAAATCACAATATATGATCAGCGCCTAATCCTTTTTCGCTTCCCTGATAAGTGTTGTTTAACCACTTCAGCCCTGGAAGGATTTACCCCCTTTCTGACCAGAGCACTTTTTGCGATAGGGCACTGTGTCGCTTTAACTGACAATTGCGCGGTCGTGGGACGTTGTACCCAAACAAAATTGACGTCCTCTTTTTTTCCCTGCAAGTAGAGCTTTCTTTTGGTGGTATTTGATAACCTCTGTGGTTTTTATTTTTTGCCCTATAAACAAAGAGAAACATTTTTTTTTTTACTTCTTGCTATAATACATATCCAGAAAAAAAAATTAATAAAAAAACAAATGTATTCATCAGTTTAGGCAGATATATATTCTTCTACATATTTTTGGTTAAAAAAATCGCAATAGGTGTATATATTGATTGGGTTGCACAAAAGTTATCGCATCTACATTCTATGGGAATAAATTTATGGCATTTTTATTTATTGATTTATTTTTTTACTAGTCATGGTGGCGATCTGCGTTTTTTTTTTTTTATCGGGACTGCGACATTGCCGCAGACAGATCGGACATTTTTTACTCTTTTTTGGGACCAATGACAGTTATAGAGCGATCAGAGCTTTAAATAGCCACTGATTACTGTATAAATGTCATTGGCAGGGAAGGGGTTAAACTCTAGAGGGCGATCAAGGGGTTAACTGTGTTTCCTCACTGTGTTCTAACCGTATGGGGGCTGGGCTGGCACGGACATGACAAATCGAACCGTTCCCGATCACTGGGAACCGTAGATCTGTCATGTCCCCTGACAGAACGGAGATCTCCTGAACGGAGATTGGCGGATCCCTGTTTTGCCTCTGTAGTAGACGATCGTGAGTAGCTGGCTGACATAGTCTGTCCGACCCACATGCACGCTCATGGAGCACGTGCGCCGCCGCTCGCCTGCAAATTGCGTATGCATGGCTGACATACAATGACGACGGTTTGCGTGGCAGAGCTAACCTTCCGCAGTACAACTGCGGCGGCTGGTCGGCAAATAGTTAAATGTAATATAAATTGGAATTACATAGCGTAATAAATAGAACTACATAGAGAGCTGAACTTATAGACCTTACAGGAAAGTAGCTGCTGATTTTTAATAAACGGACACTCACCTTTCCAGGGATCCAGCGGTATCCTCAGCTGGGCCGGTTCTTTACCAGTCTTCGGGTCCCAGGTGCCAGCATGTTAACTGTGGGAAGCCCCCTGTGACTCCTTGCGGCTTGCATGCATGAGCTATGCTAAGCCTTTGGTAATGGGACTAGCAGTCTCATGGGACCTCTAACATGTCCCAGAAGGTTATGGGGTGGGGGATAGCCGAACTTCCACTCCGATTGCCTAGGCAGTGGGAACGGTTACTTCTCAAAACTAGCTACCTGCTCCCTAAAAATATATATATATATATATATATATATATATATATATATGTACACACTGAAGTTATCTGGTTTATCATCTGCATTTATTTTGAATGTTTCTAATTAATAGAACATTTTTTTCACATTCTATTTGCATAAATGAGGGGTAATGCTTGTTTTACCTTGGACAGGACACTAGTCCGTTAAAGTGTATCCAAAGTTTTCATTTTGTTTTTTTTGTAGAATGCAGAGGGCTAGAACCCCTGTTATTGTGCTGCTTAAGTCAAGTTGGCAAAATTTCTCTTCATTTCCTGTACTGGGAGCCCAACAGGAAGTAAGATGAAATCCGTCTGAATCAGGCATTCTTAACCAGGATTCCATGGAACCCTAGGGTTCCTCCATAAGTTGCTAGGGGTTACTTAAGCTGTGGCTGATTGACCTTCCATCTGATGGATCCTCTATAATTCTAAGGCCAATGCAACTTGGTAGAGTCACCAGCATTACACCAATAATACCACTATAATAGGGGCATTCTTTTCCAATATAAGGGGCATTTTTCCCCACTGATTCCTAAACAATTGGCTTTAGTAGGGGGTTCCCCAAGATCTGAATATTATTTGTGTCCCAAAGACGATGGTCACCAGGACAGAGTATGAACCTCCCTAGCGGGGATGCAGCAGACAGCACTAAATGCCTGAACAAGTTGCTTACCCTTCCCTACGCTCTCCAAAATGTTAAACTGACCTGGCTTTGCTGTTAGTTTAGATGGTCTCAATCACAAAACTGGCTGAACAAATTTACAAATGTCATGGCAGGAAAGGTGTCTTGTATATCTGTATTTTAGCTGTGTGTATTTTTTCTTTTTTTGCCTGGAGTTCCATTTTGATGTTCAGGGATGGCTTGCTTGCGATTCACTGATGGTAACCTTGTTTTTGATGGAGTTGGGTTTTAAAACATCTCATTTTCTTCTCCATGGATCCTAAGGTTATTAATTTTGCTATCAGATTCGTCCGGTGTGACCGCTGGTGCTCCCCTCTGTCATATGTCTTTTGTAAAATTTCCCTATGAATTTTCAGTTAGAAACCATGACCTAGGATTGGCAATCCAAGTGTCCGGGTTTTAAGCTGTACTTTTTTTTTTAAATATAAAAATTCTAGAATACCCTACAGGAACCTCGAACATCTTTTCCTCCTTTATATTTATATGTTTATAAGGCTACGTGTCTCTAGAAATGATAATGTGACTGAAGCCTTGTGGCCTAAATATTAATGCATTTTAACACTCCTTGAAAAGATGAAAGACTGCAACGCTCATTGTAAAGTCAGAAATAAATTGCCTTTACATTCTGGAGTACTTTGATTTTTTATTTGCTCGATTTATGGTGTGTAATTGCTGTGGGAATGTGTTTTCTTTAAAGGGAAACTAGTTAATTCTGGTCAGTTTTATGTTATTTATTTGTAAGTTTATGAAAGTGGTTCATTGTCCATAATTTACTGTGTAATATGAGATCAACTTATAAAATAGTATATAATTCTGGACTGGTTATGCACATGACCAGTGACACTCCCACATCTTTCATAGCACGCTGTACGCCAGATAGCAAGGATAACTTCCCACAAATTTTTACTGGCAAGTTGCACACTTGCAAAGCACTTGAAGCACAAGTTCTAGATGACACTTCCAATTTGTAGCAAATTTGCGTAGCAAGTCTCTAGCAAGAGCAAAGTTGCAGTGGCGAGTCTACAGCAAGAGCTCTGCAAGTCTACAGCATGAAAGTTCAGCCACAGTGACCCCTGTGGTGGGATGACTATTGCACAACATAACTGAACCAGATCTTGCAGCAGACTTGCAGAATGTTTGCAAAGAAAATTGACCTGGAGTCATGCGATGCGGACTTGCTGCAATTGTGCAACAAACTTGTGAAGCCTAGCATATCTAGCAATAGCTTAGCAAGTCATTTTCAAACTTGCAGCATAATTGTTTGCTATCTGGGACATTGCATTGATGTCGGAATATTAAAGTGACACTAAACAATCTCCTTATTGTTCCAAAATGTTACTACTTAATTGCCCTGTAATCTATTTTTCATAAGGTAGTTTCTCACTGTGGTGTTCTTCATTGTAACATCCTCTGTGAGCCCCCGAACCTCTCATTTTTCCCCCTAACTTCCACTTGTTGGAAACTAGCAGCGCACATCAATTGTGGTCATGTGCGCTGCTCTACACACCCTACAAATGAAGAATGATTGTAGCCACCCTTTAACACATCGGTGTCAAAGTCAATTTCATTATAGGCTGTATCAGCATTATGGTTGGTCTCAAAGGGCCAGTTGTATCTGTAAGACTATATAAATATATCCAGGGCTTTTTTTTTTCCTCAGAGAATAGGTGCAGGAATTCAACCATGCCCCTGCCGAATCGTGGGTGTGACCAGATTGCATAGTGGGAGGATATTAAAGGAGCAATAAATATCAGGAGTGCATTATGTACAGCGTTGAGAGAAGTGCTTTGTGCAAAGTTCATGGGTGTGCTATGTTCATAGTGCAAGGTTCAAGGGTGCGCTATGTACAGAGTGCAAAGTTCAAGGGTATGTTGCATACAGAGTACAAAGTTCAGGGGTGCGTTGCTTACAGAGTGCAAAGTTCAGAGGTGCATTGCGTGCAGAGTTCAGGGGTGTGCTTTGCACAGTGTGCAGGGTTCAGCTTTCTTTCAAGGGATATCCACATCTCACTTCCACCCTTCCTCAGCTCTTACCTCTGCACCACTCTGCCCATCCACCACTTCTGCACACAGCTCTCATCTTTCTCTCCCTCGACCCCCAGGAACTTCCTTGCATCTCACCTACCAGGTCCGGCTCTAGTACCTCCCGGCAGTGTAGGCAGCTCAACCTATTTCTCTTGTAAGAAGAGCATTTGTCAGAATCTGTGCATCCGGGCACAGACGGGGATCACAGTGCAGCTTACCAGGTGATGCCCCATCCCAAACTGCACCTGCATCTCCCTTGTCCCTGCCGTGAGTGCAGAGCAGGCAGAGATCTGTAAGAGCTGCTGAGAAAAAAGCTGTCATTGTAAACACAGAAAGCTTCTGTGTTTACAAGTGACCGTGGTGAGCGGGGAGCAGAGGGCAAGAGCCAGAGGTGGTGGAACAGAGTTCCGCCACATTCTGCCTGAAAAAAGCTCTGGTTGCAAGGGCCATATGAAATGGCCTGGTGGGCCGGATGCAGAGATATCCTCACTGAAAACCTGTTCCACAGTGCTCAGGCCCCAGACTGGGCCGAAAGCTCACCTTCCAACATGGCAATGATCTTAAGTGCACAGCCAAGACAACACAGGAGTGGCTTAGGGACAATCTCCATGAATGTCCTTGAGTGGCCCAGCTAGAGCCTTGACTTGAACCCAATTAAACATCTCTGGAGAGACATGAAAATGGCTGTCCATCGACAGTCCCCATACAACCTGACTGAGCTTGAGAAGATTTGCAAAGCAAAATAGCAGAAAATCCCCCAATCCAGGTGTGCAAATCTTGTCATGTCATACCCAAAAAGTCTCAAGGCTGTGACTGCTGCCAAAGGTGCTTCAACAAACTACTGGGTCTGAATACTTAAAGTGGTTGTAAAGTCAGAAGTTTTTTTATCTTAATGCACTTTATGCATTAACCACTTCAGCCCCGGAAGGATTTCCAGCTTTAGGAACGGAGCCCTTTTTGCGATTCGGCGCTGCGTCACTTTAACTGACAATTGCGTGGTCGTGCGACGTTGTACCCAAACGAAATTTGCGTCCTTTTTTTCCCACAAATAGAGCTTTCTTTTGGTGGTATTTGATCACCTCTGCGTCATTTCTGATCGCCGCTATAAACAAAAAATGAGCGACAATTTTGCAAAAAAACCCAAATTTCTTACTTTTTGCTAAAATACAAATCCAAAAAAAAAATATAAAAAAACATTTTTTTCACCGTTTTTGGCCGATTTATATTCTTCCTCATATTTGCGATAAAAAAAATCGCAATCGGCGTTTATTGATTGGTTTGCGCAAAAGTGGTCGCGTTTACGGATGATGAGAATTCATTTTTGGTGTTTTTATTTTCTTTAAATTTTTTTCTAGTAATGGCGGCGATCTGCGATTTTTAGTGGTACTGCGATATTGGGGCGGACATGTCGGAACGTTTTGACACTTTTTTGGGACCATTGGCATTTATACAGCGATCAGTGCTATAAAAATGCACTGATTACTGTGTAAATGCCATTGGCAGTGAAGGGGTTAACCTGCAGGGGGCGCGCTAAGGGTTAACTATGTTCCCTGGGCGTGTTCTAACTGTGTGGGGACTGCCTATCTGGGGAAGGGAAGTGGTCACAGCCTTCACGTACAGGAAGACTGTGATCACAGCCCTTCCCCCTCACACAGAGCGGAGGTCCGTGTTTACTTACACGGACCTCCGCTCCTTCACTCCGGGGGGGGCATTGCGGGTGGCCGGCGGCAATTGAAGCCGCCGCACCCGCTCCCTGGCCCCCCCGAACACAGTGAGCGCGCGCCGCCGGAGGCGTATGACGGCGTTTCGCGTTACAGAGCCCCTCTGTCGCCGTCAATTGCCGATCAGCCGTCGGCAAGCGGTTAAGATAAAAAGCCTTGTGTGCAGCAGCCCTGCTAATACTTACCTGGGCCCCATCTTGATCCAGCGATGTTGCAGGAGTGTCTCGGCTGTCCAAGACTCTCCCTCTTCATTGGCTGAGACAGCAGCACAGTACCATTGGTTCCTGCTGCTGTCAATCAAATTCAGTGAGCCAATGAGGAGAGAGAGGTTGCTGTGGGGGCACTCAACAAGAGGGAGGGGCCAGGAGTGTCCAAGAGGGACCTGAGAAGAGAAGGATCGGGCCTGCTCTGTGTAAAACCAACTGCACAGAGGAGGCAAGTATAACATGTTTGTTATTTCTTTATTTTTTAAAAAAATTAAAAAAATATATTTTACAATCACTTTAAGTACTGTACACCCATCTTGAGGAAGCATACTTGTGCAAAACACGTCAAGGTAGTGTTCCTTTTTCCACCATGTAATATAGGTAATGGATAGCTTAGTATATTTACTGTACTTCTATAGGATAATCTGAATGTTTGGCAGTACGAGGGAGCAGTGGTGATAATAGGACAGCCGTATATGGCGATTTATTTCAGATAGTATCGCAAATGTATTCTTTACACTAGCTATAGCTAATGCTTTTTAAAATATACACATGCTATTTTTTTAACTATACCAAAATATTTCTTTTACATTTTTATATTTTTTGGCCTCTTGAAAAAGCTCAGTACAGTGTTTTTTTGTACTGATCTATAGTTGCTGCTAGCAATAGTACAATCCGTACAATGCTAGTACAATCCGACAGGTTGTACCCAAGTTGATTGATTGATCGACTTAAGTATATTCAGCCTGCCCATCCCTGGTGAACCAGGAGAGAGTCGATCCGTCTATGGCCAGTTTTACTGTCCCTAGCCTGCACAGTACACAGAACATGGAAATGAAATTATATTAGTAAATATAAACTGCTAAATACCTTTTCTCATCAGCAGTATTTAACAGCCCTGTGACTTCTATCAGTGTCTGGTTAAAGCTTGTAGAAGGAGTTTTTATTCTACTCTGACTGTCCTTTGAGGCTGCAGGACCTCTGACCCTCTGTCTGGACAGTGCTGATTGGCCCTGTGCTGATCACATGCACTCTCCCAAAAAAAAAAAAAAAACCTCTAGCAATACACACCAAACTGAGCACGTGCAGCCCGTCCCCTAGCCTCTGTACTCTCAGGTGATGGCTTGGGGGCAGTAAAAGAAGGGGAGTATCAGAGAAGACAGGATCAAACAGCCTTTTTACACAATGCAGAGGATTAACCCCTTAGATTCCACAGTGAGTATAACAAGCATGCTTTACTGCATATACAGACTGATTTTGCTGTTGTGGGTTTAGTAACACTTTAGGTTCTTTCAATTATGGAGACTTGGCATTACATGTGGGTTTTGCCACAGGAAGATATTTACAGCACTCTCCCACCAGCCATGCATTGCACAGAGATCCATTGATGTCACTGGGTCTAAAATAAGGTATGCAATGAAAACTTTTTTTTTTTTTTTCATAATGTCATTAGTATGGAGGGAAAGAAGGAACCAGGTTAGGCAAAATAAAAGATTAAACTTCAGCGTTAATATATCTTCATTTCTTATTGCCAGCTTTCTTCTTGTAATCTGACATCACAATTGGCTTATCAAAGATGATTATTTCCACAATCACAAGTCTTTGTCCTCACTGCTCTTAGTAAGTTTAATTAGGCATTTCCTGTAAGGTCAGCCTGCGGTCCATCATGGAGCACTTACGTCGGGATGATGAAGAAGAATGGTGGATTAATTGCCCTTTCTATCAAATGAAATACAAATCTTAAAAAAAAAAAAAAATTCAGCATGAAGATGTGTAATTGCTTTTTTTTTTTTTTACTGGTCCCGGTTGCCTTCTCATCGCAATCTAAAAGTGAAACCAGAAACACGGAAGTGAATGAGCACAATGTTCAATGTAGCACATAACATGTATTTTGAACTTTATTTAATGAGGCGAGGGCTGAAAGCCGTAAAATAAATGCTCCATTGAATGAATTATGGGTAAACGGCAGAACATTACAAATCTAATTAATTTTGGTTAGGAGATTTAACATGGCCCTGTTTACTCCAAATTATCTTATTAAACGATCCTTATTTTCCTGCATCTGCCATTTTGAAACTTGGGCATAGTGGATCTCACCTCTGTCTGAAAATGTGAGTTTTTTTTCCCTGCCTATCATTCACATTGTCTAGATCAGTGTTTTTCAACTCCAGTCCTCAAGGCACACCAACAGGTCATGTTTTCAGGATTTCCCTCAAATGAAACAGCTGTGGTAATTACTAAGGCAGTGAAACTGATCAAATCACCTGTGCAAACTCATGGAAATCCTTAAAACATGACCTGTTGGTGTGCCTTGAGGACTGGAGTTGAAAAACACTGGTCTAGATCAGTAGTCTCCATACTGTGGCCCGGGGGCCAAATGCGGCACTTTCATCAACAATGGGGCACTACCCCCCCACACTGACACCAACAACTGGCACTATTCCTCCCACTGATACCAATGATGGGCACTATTCCTCCCACTGATACCAATGATGGGGCACTACCCCCCCCCCCCCCCCACTGGCACCAACAATGGGACACTATTCCTCCCACTGACACCAATGATAACGCACTATTTCTCCCATTGACGCTAATGATGGGGCACTATTCCTTCCACTGACACCAACGATGGGGCACTAATCCTCCTACTGACACCAACGATGGGGCACTATTATTCTCACTGACACCAACGATGGGACACTACTAATTCCAATGACACCATGATGGGGCACTATTTCTTTCACTGACATCAACACAGAGGCACTATTCCTACCACTTGCACCCACCAAAGATGGGATATTTTCTACTCCCACTGGCGACGTTCTAGCCCCTCAAAAGTCTGAAGCACAGTAAACTGGCCATTTGTTTAGAAAGTTTGGAGACCCCTGGTCTAAATCATTGATCTCCAGACTACAGAACTTTGCTTGCCTTTACCTGGTCATTGGGGCACTATTCCTTCTCCTTCTAATGCCCAGCAGTTGGGCATTATTTATTCCATTAACACCAATGATGGGGTACTCTTCCTCCCACTGGCACTAATGAGGGTGCACTGTTCCTCAAAATGACACCAGTGATGGGACACTTTGTCTCACTGACACCAATGGTGGGGCACTCTTCCTCCCACTGATGCCAATAATGGGACACTCTTCCTCAAAATGACAGGGCACCATTCCTCCCAGTGACACCAATGATGATGCACTGTTCCTCCCCACTGACACCAGTGTTCAGGCACTATTTTTCCCCACAGACACCAGTGACGGGGACACTATTTGTCTCACTGACACCAATAATTGGGAAAATCTTTTTCCCACTGACGCCAATAATGTGAAATTCTTCCTCCCACTGACACCAATGATGGGACACTCTTCCTCCCACTGACACCAATGATGGGACACTCTTCCTCCCACTGACACCAATGATGGGGCACTATTCCTCCTACTGATACCATTGATGGGGCTCTCTTCCTTCCTCTGACTCTAATGAGGGGCACTTATCTTCCCCTCTAATACCAAAGATGGGGCACTGTTTACTCCTACTGATACCAGGATAATTTCTTTTCCAACTGACCCCCCTCAAGGACAATAAATTGTCCCTTTGTTTAGAACGTTTGGAGACCCCTCGTCTATATTTAGAACATTGAAGAGACCCTTTCACTTTGCCCACTTAAAGACTTAAAGAATAAAGCCACCTTTTTCAAACAAAATAAAAAATGCACCCCCAGTTGCAGAAAAAAAGGTGTGCATTTTTTTTTTTTTAAATGAGCCTGCAGAGCATTGCAACCAGCATCATTGGATCACAAGTGCAATGCACAGGCACTGCAGACTCTTCCTCTCCTGCTCTGTGTCCCTACCAAGGTTTTCACTTAGGAGTTGAGAGAAATGTCAATGGACTACAAGTGAGATAACTATATTTGTGTTCCATTAAAAATGGTAGTGGAAGACGGGACTTGTAATTTATTCATTCACAGATCACTCTTAATGACTGACACTGATGTGTGGGCTGCGCAGCTGCCACTGGGGAGAACCTCTGCAGGAAGGAGTAGAGGGGGAGGTCTGCTTGCAACCATGTTACACCTTAAATATGGGTGTAACATAGCCCCAAAGGTGGAGTTAGCCTTTAGGCCATCTCTCCAACCCATCCTATCCCCCTGACCCACATCTGCAGAGGTCTGACACGCCCCTGCCGAGCCATAGCTCATCAGCAGGGAGCATGGGTTTTGCTAATTGCAAATGGCGGGTGTGTCAGACCTCTGCAGAGGGTTCCGTTCTTCCACTCAGAGAGCATGGGTCCTTCTCTGCTGCATGCTGGCAGGGGACAGGCATTTCTACTCAGGTTGTGGCTGCTTTCTAAATATACCAAACTGTAAGACTTTGCACAACTTTTGTTGCACCTGGAAGATGACTTAAATTTTAAAAATGTTCAACTCGGCTTTAACTTTTTAGTTTTATTGCATTGGTGCGTGTATCTAAGCCTAAGAACCAAGATGTGATATATTTCAGTTTACCAGTTCTCGCCATGTTTGGCCAAGAAGCCCATGGTAACTCTGGAGAAGCTGCAGAGATCAGGTGGAAGAATCTGTCCAAAAGACAACTATTAGTCGTGCTCTCCACAAATCTGCCCTTTATGGAAGAGTGGCAAGAAGAAAGCCGTTGTTGAAAGAAATCCATAGGAAGTCCCTTTTGCAGTTTGCAAGAAGCCATGTGGAGAAAGGTGCTCTGGTCAAATGAGCTCAAAACTGAACTTTTTGTCCTAAAAGCAAAATGCTATGTGTGGTGGAAAACTAACCCTGCACATCACCCTGAGCACATCATCCCCACCGTGAAACTGCCTGTTGTGGCTCTCCCTGCTCTCACAGGCTTACAGAGAGAAGCGGGAGCCATTGGCTCCTGCTTCTTTCAGTCGAATCCTGTGACGAAGGAACCAGGGGGGAGGCGGTGCCTATGGACGCAGGCAGAACAGCCTAGGATTGATCCTGTAGGTGTGCTGCCGGTGGCACACTGAGAAGAGCAGGAGCCAGGAGCACTGGTGGAGGACTCAAGAAGCAAATCATCGGGGCCATTTTGTGCAATTCCAATGCACAGAGCAGGTGGGTATAGACATGTTTGTTGTTTTAAAACAAAAACGTTTTTGGCTTTACAATCACTTTAATGCAGAAAAGAAATTGTACGTTTCTTCATTAAAAATCCTGCCTGTTCACAAATATTAACCTTTAGTTATTACTTCTGTTTCTGTGCTGCTCTGTACCAGACTCACATTAATTCTGATAGCAAAAATTGGTGGGCGGGGCCGACTACTGCGTTGTGCCTGAAATGAGGAACAGCAGAGCAGTGTTAATTATGGCAGCAAATTTTGATTTTGTTTTAGTCATAGTCTTTTGACTAAAATGCCATTTTTAGTTTTAGTCCCATTTTAGTCATCTGCAATTGTTTTAGTTTTAGTCGTATTTAGTCGACTAAATCTGCAATACATTTTACTTGACTAAAATCTAATGGGTTTAGTTAAATTGTAATGCATTATTTAAGCTTTTCTCTAGAATTTCCAAACGTATATACTCCTGGACTAATGTAATTGAATATGTTATTATTTATGGCATTAGGGTTTGAACAAACTCACAGATACACATTTAGCCACTCTGGATGGTCTGAGGAGGCCTGTAATGCTGCACAGTACTTTGGATAGTGGTCTAAGAAGGCCTGTAATGCACACAGTGCTCTGGACGGTGGTGGGAGGAGGCCTGTAATGCACACAGTGCTCTGGACAGTGGTGTGAGCAGGCCTGTAATGCACAGTGCTCTGGACGGTGGTCTGATGAGCCCTGTAACACACACACAGTGCTCTGGGTGGGGTTGTGAGGAGTCCTGTAATACACATAGTGCTCTGGATGGTGGTCTGAGGGGAGGCCTGTAATGCACAGTGCTCTGGACAGTGGTCTGATGAGCCCTGTAACACACACACAGTGCTCTGGGTGGGGTTGTGAGGAGTCCTGTAATACACATAGTGCTCTGGATGGTGGTCTGAGGGGAGGCCTGTAATGCACAGTGCTCTGGACAGTGGTCTGATGAGCCCTGTAACACACACACAGTGCTCTGGGTGGGGTTGTGAGGAGTCCTGTAATACACATAGTGCTCTGGATGGTGGTCTGAGGGGAGGCCTGTAATGCACAGTGCTCTGGATGCCGGTGGTCTGAGGAGGCCTGTGATGCACACAGTGCTCTTGGTGGTGGTCTGAGAGGAGGTCTGTAATGCACAGTGCTGACTGCTAAGCATTGAGCTCTGTGGAAACCGGAAGTTTGTGAGGGTAAACGTCCCTCCCTCACATTTTTGTTTTTAGTTCATTAACGAAAACTGAATTTAATTTCGTCATTGTTTTCCTCAGTGGACGAAAACGTGGTGTACTTTTTGTCTCGTCACTGTAAAAAGGCTGCTGATGAAAATTTTGACAAATGTTTTCATTGACGAAATTAACACTGCAGCAGAGACAGCTCCTATTCCTCAGCACTGGAGTCACTGAGGCGAGTAATACACCATTACTTTCATTAACACGCCAAATTCCTAACCTGCATCGAGTTTTCAGTGTTGGGTGGAATTATCCTTCAAGTCCCGTAATTCAAGGTGAAATACGTCTTCTTAGTAGGCAGTGAAGGTGAATCTGTTGTGATGCATTAAGGCGTATTTCCATGGAAGTGAATGATGATTTCTGAAGTTCTTTACTGCTCCCGCGCCAGCTGCCTTACTGTTCCGAAATGGAATGTTGCTGATAACAAAAATCACACTTAATAGAAATCCTGAGTGTCACACAGCACCGCTCCTACCGGCTAACTGCCTTCTAGTTATACCACCGGTAAGGCTGGTCTTCTACTGCCACCTGCAGGAGCAAATAGACAGTACAGACAGAATTTCTGATGAAATAATATTTTATCCTATATTTTACATGATGCCTTTATCAGTCAGATTTTCCACTTTGGTTTAATATTTTCCTTTAAAGTCCAACACTGGGCATTACAATTGAAATCATTTTTGAGGTCTTAGTATTTGTTTACCCCTGTGCTGTATTAATTTACCCTTATTATCGTCTTATACCTTTAAAGGAGTTATTTTGGTTTCCCTGGATTAAAGCTGAATGATGCAAATATAATAGACACTGGGGGTACTGTCACCGCCATTGCCTACAGGTGGCCGTTCACAATAAATAGCCATGCATAGCTGGCGGCAGGGAAATGACACCAGAACCTGGTGTCAGTCATGAGTCTATAGAAAACATGTATCATTTATTTTTTATTTTTTTTAAAAATCAATTTATTACAGGTACTTATATAGTGCTTTAAACATTTATTATACATTTGCATCAGTCTCTTCCCTCAAAGAGCTTACAATCTAAGGTCCCTATCTCACATTCATACATACACATACTATTGCCAATTTAGACAGGATCTAATTAACCTATTAGTATGTTATTGGAGTGTTGGAGAAAACCCACGCAGGCATATGGAGAACATGCAAATGCCGTGCAGGTAGTGCTGTGGTTGGGATTCAAACCAATGACTCTAGTGCTGCCAGGTGGAAGCACTAACCACTTAGCCACTGTGCTGCCCGCAAAATGTAAAGATTTATGCCACACAGGTAAACAAATAAGCCCATTAAAGTTATAAAAATGTTGGTGCCCAGCTTTAATACCTGATGATATAGAAACACTTGTGATCATCTTTATACAGTATCTCACAAAAGTGAGCACACCCCTCACATTTTTGTAAATATTTTATTCTATCTTTTCATGTGACAACACTGAAGAAATGACGCTTTGCTACAATGTAAAGTAGTGAGTGTACAGCTTGTATAACAGTGTAAATTTACTGTCCCCTCAAAATAACTCAACACACAACCATTAATGTCTAAACCGCTGGCAACAAAAGTGAGTACACCCCTAAGTGAAAATGTCAAAATTGGGCCCAAAGTGTCAATATTTTGGGTGGCCACCATTATTTTCTAGCACTGCCTTAACCCTCTTGGGCATGGAGTTCACCAGAGCTTCACAGGTTGCCACTGGAGTCCTCTTCCACTCCTCTATGACAACATCACCTTTACCCTCAGCTTCTTTTGCAAGACAGTGGTCATCTTGGAGGTGGGTTTGGGGTCGTTACCATGTTGGAATTCTGCCCTGTGGCCCAGTCTCTGAAGGGAGGGCATCATGCTCTGCTTCAGTATGTCACAGTACATATTGGCATTCATGGTTCCCTCAATGAATTGTAGCTCCCCAGTGCCGGCAGCACTCATGCATCCCCAGACCATGACACTCCCACCACCATGCTCTCTTTGTACCTGGTTGCTGCCACACACGCTTGACACCATCTGAACCCAATAAGTTTATTTTGGTCTCATCAGACCATAGGGCATGGTTCCAGTAATCCATGTCCTTAGTCTGCTTGTCTTCAGCAAAATGCGGACTTTCTTGTGCATCATCTTTAGAAGAGGCTTCCTTCTGGGACAACAGCCATGCTGATCAATTTGATGCAGTGTGCGGCGTATGGTCTGAGCACTGACAGGCTGACCCCCCATCCCTTCAACTTCTGCAGCAGTGCTGGCAGCATTCATGCGTCTATTTCCCAAAGGCAACCTCTGGAAATGACGCTGAGTATGTGCACTCAACTTCTTTGTTCGACCATGGCGAGGCGCTGTTCTGAGTGGAACCTGCCCGGTTAAACCTCTGTATGGTCTTGGCCTCCATGCTGCAGCTCAGTTTCATTGTCTTGGCAATATTCTTATAGCCTAGCCCATCTTTATGTAGAGCACCAATTCTTTTTTTTCAGATCCTCAGTGTTGTTTGCCATGAGGTGCCATGTTGAACTTCCAGTAACCAGTGGGAAAGAGTGAGAGCGATAACACCAAATTTAACACACCTGCACTAACGAGTCACATTACGCCCCAATTTGGACATTTTCACTTAGGGGTGTACTCAAAGTTGTTATTTTGAGGGGACAGCAAATTTACACTGTTATACAAGCTGTACACTCACTACTTTACATTGTAGCAAAGTGTAATTTCTTCAGTGTTGTCACATGAAAACATATAACATATTTATGAAAATGTAAGGGGTGTGCTCACTTTTGTGAGATGCTGTATGTGCATTAGTGGCGGCTGGTGCTCAGTATTGTTTTTTTTTGGGGGGGGCATTAAATCTGCTTCCTGCTTTCTGATTGGCCGGGAGGAGAATCAGGAAGACCATAGCGAATATTCAATATTGTCAAACAACTGGGTGGGCTTCTTTTTTGAAAGTGTAATTTTTCCTAAAAAATTGCGTTTGAAAGACCGCTGCACAAATACCGTGTGACATAAAATATTGACAACTGCCATCTTATATTCTCTCTCTCTCTCTCTCTCTCTCCCCCTCTATATATATATATATATATATATATATATATATATATATATATAATGTATGGGGGTTCTAAGTACATTTCTAGCAGAAAATACTGGATTTTCACTTGTAAGCAACAAATGTCAGAAAATATTTAGTCTTTAAATGGTTAAACTAAACTCTTCTATACACAGAGAACTTTGTATCTCTTTTGCTTCTTTTATCAACAGTGTTCTCAGACGTGGCTGTCTGTCCAGATAGGAGAGACTCAAGTTGCTCCGATTTAGAAAAAGGTTCCTGGGGAGATTTCAGGCGACTTGCATTGACTTCTATTACAGTCAAGCCGCGCTGAGTCGCCCCGCAAGTCGGACTCCCATTACTAACTGACATATCAGCATGGATGTCACACCACTTCCTTAAACAAAATCTAAAAACTGAGCTGATAATATC
>BLSH010035668.1:718690-744533 GCA_018402905.1 Glandirana rugosa
TAAATATATCACGGTTGTCAAATACGTGGTGAAATGTTATATTTTCCCCTTGTTATGTCCATGTTATGTTATCTTGTGTTTCCCTAATTCTCCCGGGACACGTCCTATCCCATCCTTAGCAAAAGTTTTAAAGTCTTGTTCAGGTCAATTTAATTAGTTGTTGTTTTAGTTTATTGATTAACTGTTACGTCTAACAGGAGCGGAAGGAAGAAGAGCCTCTTCCGTGGCCATAGATTACCATCCTTTTTCTGTTGGTATCTACCAAAACTTAGAGCCAGCCAAGTCGTCTCAGTCCGGCTCTAAGTTTGGTAGGTAACTGAACCCATGTTGGTCGTACAGCCTAAAGATGGTACGCTAATATCGGCGATCGTTATTAGTAACACAAGAGGACGGCCCTCTTGTGTTATAGAGGTGTCCTCCCTAAGGAGCAGTTGTGAAGGAACACTAACGTCCCTTCTTTTGACGTATTAGATAGGGCCCTCTTAATCCCTTTGTGTTCTATTGTATTGTACCTGTATTGTTCCCCTTTTATATTGTAAAGTGGTGCATAAACTGTTGGCACTATATAAATCCTGTATAATAGTAATAATATCCACATTACTTTTTCATTTCTGAAAAAATGGCTTGGATAAGCTACTAAACATCTTCAAAATTACAGAAGATCCCTCCTCTTTCCTTCTCCCCTTCTTCTACTCTCACCCTACATGTGATACTTCCTTCTCAAGCATATTTGCCCTCTTTAACCTTTCAATCCCCCCACTCAACTCCTTTCCATTACCTGCTCCTTTGACCCTAAAACATTCCAGTTTTCATTCTTATATTGGGTATAAGCACAGGCTCATGCCTTAAAGTATAACTAATGGTAAAACTTTTTTTTTAGTTTTGTGATAGAGTGGAGATGGATTAGAACACTTGTCAGTTTTTATTGCTGTCTGTGCCCCCGTTAGATTCACCCTTGCTATTTGTCCTGTTTGCCATTATCATTGAAAGCGAAAGTAGAAGACAATCCCAATTGTTTGTCCCCCCCAAAAAAAGGAAATACAGGAATACAGGGGTATCTTCCAATGGGGACCTGGAGTTTCCCAAGAGATTCCCTTCATTTGCAGGGATTTCCTCTCACTTCCTGTTTGGCTATGGGATAGGAAGTGAAGGGAAATCTCCCCAATGGGACACAGATGGTGAAAAAAAAACTCTGACAGGGGTCAGGGGGGTCTCACTCTATCCAAAATGAATAAAAAACATTTTCCCTATAGTTCTATTTTAAGTTGTTCTGGGGTTTTTTTTCTTGTTTTCTCCCTACTTAGTTAATAAATGAGACAAGGAAGGTTTAGGCATTTCAGAAAGTGTGTACAGGTCAGCAGAATTGTTCAACAAAAATATGAAGCCGATCGATCTAGTAGCTACAATGTATTTTTATAGATCTGTAGCATAGCTATGTCATGATACTGTGTATATGTAATGCAACTAAAATGAGATAATGACAATACCTGTCTGTGATAAGACACTGCTACTTGTACTTCCTTACCGTCTACCTTAAATAAAAAAATCTATATAAAATAAATAAATAACAGAACACATCCACTTGAACGTGACTGACTACTATTAGATATACCATGACCTGGATAAATGAGAACCTTCACAGACAATATTGGCTTGCCTTAAATAATGACATTATTGTACAGTCAGAACCGTATACCAGTGGTGTAGTTTCTTCTCAATGTATCTTTTCATATGAACACTATGGTCTTTTTAAAGAAAATGCAGAAAATGATTTTGGGATTTTTAAGGTGCTTATATATAGTATACACAACAATTGTTTTAAAAACACATTTATTTATAAACTTAATTAAAAGAGTGTATAACAAATTAAAAAATATATATATATTCATATTTGGTCAATATGGTAGCGTTTGGAAAAAATCATCTCATACAGTTCATGTTTGGCATGGTTGGTCCCGACATGTTTCGCCCCAACGGGCTTCTTCAGGGGAAATATTTGTACATTGCAAGTTATGCCATTCTATCAAATAAACATATAACATATGTATACATAATAAAGTCACCAATATAGAACATTTCAGACATTTCACTTCCATGCTTACCCCAGATACTCTATTGCTTCAAGAAAAAATACCTTCAAAATCATTTGCCCTCATTAGACCTAGCAATAGAGCTGCAGTAGGAGATGCATATAGACCAAGCTAAGAAAAGAGGGAAAAAAGGAGGAGGGATAAAGACAAATAACTAAGCATAATGAATATCACTATGATTTCACTTATGACACATAGAGTACTTCAAAATTGCACACCTACTGGATGTAAAGTACAATAAAGGATAATACAGGGGGTGGCAGGTTTTCAAATCATCAGGAACTAGACAATAAAAGTGCAGCCGCAGAGAATAGGTACGTTTTTGGTATGGTGGACAGGTATTACCAATCTGTCAGTTCATATAATGGAGCAGCCGCAGTTCCTCCACGTGGCCTCCGAGGACCTAACCCAGAAAGCATAACAGTAAGATTATAATCCATATAAGGAAGTTGTCTACAAAGGACTAGAAAGATGTAGGTTCATCATCAGAGGAAGAAAAGAGGCCACAGCCTACGTTACACCGCTGCATATGTGAGCCTGGTCTATATACATCTCCTGTGAATCCCACTGATCTATTGCTAGGTCTGATGAGGGCAAATGATTTTGAAGGTCTTTTTTCTCAGAGCAATAGACTATCTGGGGTAAGCATGTAAGTGAAATGTCAGAAATGTTTATATTGGTGACATTATTATGCATACTTATGTTATATGTTAATTTGATAGAATGGTATAACTTGCAACGGACAACTATATCCCCTGAAGAAGCCATATGGGGCGAAACGTGTTGGGACCTTGCCAAACATGAACTGTATGAGATTTTTCCAAATGCTACCATATTGACCAATTATGTATTTTTTCTCTTTTGTTATACACTTTTTTAATTATGTTTATAAATAAATAATGGATTTTAATACAATTGTGTATACTATAGATTGGCACCTCAAAAATCTTAAAGGCATTCTCTGCATTTTCTATAAATATACAGGATGTGGAGCAAGAAGTAACTGGCCACACACCCACCTTTCTACAATATGGTCCTTTTAAAGCTTTTCAGAATTATATATGAAAGTAACCAGTTTAAACTTTAACCACTTCCCATCCGCCGTACGTTTATAAACGTCCTTGGATGGTTAGGGTGGTATCTTGGTCATCGCTGAAGCAATGATCGAGATATTGTTTTTTTAGAGCTGGAGATTCCTTACAGAGTAAAAGTAATCCTAGTGGCTAAAGAGCTGCTGGATTACTTTTACAAGCGGCGGAAGGGGGTCTTACTCTCCTACCACTGCCACCAGGCTTTCCCCTGTGTGACCAGGAATCCCAGTAAGGATGCGACCAGCGGCACCCAGTTCCTGGGACACAGTGAGAGGAATGAATGTTGTCCCTCTCACTGTGTGATGTCAGAAACCAGAAGCCATGAGAATTTCATCACTTCCGGGTTGGGTTCTTTGTTTACCTGGCTGTTAGCTGCCAGTAAGGCAGGCCATACATGGTGCAAATTTCTTTCCTGCAACCACAAGTCCCCGGCGACAGTGATTATAAAAGAGATTTTGGCAGGCTGGTTGTACCCAAGTTAATCGATCGATTAACTTAGTACATTCAGCCTGCCCATTAGCAGTTCGAATCTCGGCCAGTTCCTTCTGCACCGGCCGAGATTCAAACAGTTTACGGTCGGCCTAAAGCAGCCGATCAGACCGATCTGTGTCTGATCAGCTGCATTGGAGGCCAGAGGAGAGATCTGGGGTCCAGTAGACCCCCTAATTGCTCCATAAAGAGGACCTGTCACAGTCTGTTTACTTGGCAAAATATCAGCTTTTATATTTTACCAAAGAAAACTGAGTACTGTCCGTGATACTTTTTTTATTTGCACTAACATAAAAAATTTTCAGGACAAGCTTTCGGGGTATCTCCCCTTCTTCAAGGTCCAAGCAGTACTGAAAGGGAGATACCCCGAAAGCTTGTCCTGAAAAATTTTATGTTAGTGCAAATAAAAAAAGTATCACGGACAGTACTCAGTTTTCTCTGGCACTATTGCACTAATACGGCTACAATCACTTCAAGCAATATTTTACCAAACAATTGGGTATTATATTGTATTTTTGTGCATTATAATTCATTGTGTATTTGAGTGTATTTGTTCCAAAAAATTGCGTCTGAATAACCGTTGTGCAAATATCATGTGGCATAAAAATAGTCAACACCCACCATTTTATTCTCTAGGGCCTTTGCTTAAAAAAAAATATATATATAATGTTTTGGAGACACTAAGTAGATTACTAGCAAAAAAAAAAAAGGAAGTATCAGAATTGGCCCGGACTGGAAGCAGTTATAATAAATAATTTTATAATTGCGTGTTCACTTTTTTTTATGTATAATTTGTACTGTATGTGTTTATATATCATTGGACATTCTATTCCCAAACCATGGTCATGAATATGGAGTTGATCCTTCCCTATTCTTTGCAGCTAAACGGCCTCTACTATTTTAGGAAGGCTTTTCACAAGATTTTGGAGAGTATATCTGTGGGATTAGATAAAGGTGTTCATTAATGTTGAGGTCAGGGCTCTGTGCAGAACACTTACGTTCCTCCACACCAAAATATTCAAACCATGTCTTTATGGAGCTGGCTTTGTACAAAGGGGCACAGTCATGTTGGAACAGCAAAGGGCTTTCACCAAACTGTTACCACAAGGTTGGGGGAGCACAATTGCCTAAAATGTATTTGCATGCTGTAGCATTAACAGTACTTTTCACTGGAAACACCTGAACTCAAAAACTGGGTGCAGTTTTTACATACTTTTGGCCATAGAGTAAGTCAGAAAAACTTTTTTGCTATATATACAGTGCAAAAGTTTTAGGCAGGTGTGAAAACAAATTATGTAAATTAAGAAAGATTTTAAAAATAGAAGTGTTAATAGCAATTAACAAAATAAGTAAAAAAAAGTAAATTAACAGAAGAGAAATCCAAATCAAATCAATATTTGGTGTGACCACCCACCCTTTTGCCTTCAAAACCGCATCAAATCTAGGTAGACTTGCACGCAGTTTTTGAAGGAACTCGGCAGGTAGGTTGTTCCAAACATCTTGGAGAACTAAGCACAGATCTTCTGTGGATGTCGGCTGCCTAAAACCCTGTTGTCTCCATGTTATCCCAGACAGACTCCATGATGTTGAGATCAGGGCTCTATGAGGCCAAACCATCACTTCCAGGGCTCCTTGTTCTTTATGCTGAAGATAGTTCTGAATGACAGTGGCTGTATATTTGGGGTCACTGTCCTGCTGCAGAATACATTTGTAGCCAATCACCCACCTCCCTGTTGGTATGGCTTGATGGATAATTATCTGCCTGTATTTCTCAGCATTGAGGACACCATTGATCCTGAACAAATCTCCAACTCTATTTGCAGATGCAGCCCCAATCGTGCAAGGAACCTCCACCATGCTTCACTGTTGCCTGCACACACATTATTGTACTGCTTTCCAGCCCTTCACCAGCAAACTACCTGTGGCTACAGCCAAATATTACAAGTTTTTTAGTCATCAGTGCAGAGCACTTGCTGCCATTTTTCTTCCCCCCAGGTCCTATGTTCTTATGCATAGTTGAAGTGCTTAGGCTTGTTTCCATGTCAGAGGTTTAGCTTTTTGGCCAAAATTCTTCTATGAAGATCCCTTCTTGCCAGACTTCTCTGAACAGTGGATCAGTGTACCTGGGTCCCACTGGTTTCTGTCAGTTTTGTGCTGATGGCACTGCTGGACATCTTCTGTTGTGAAAGAGAAATAAGCATGATGTGTCTTTTTCTACTGCAATGAGTTTCCTTGGCTGACCACTGTGTCTGCGGTCCTCTACGTTGCCTGTTTCTTTGTTCTTCTTCAAAAGGGCTTGAACAGCACATCTTGACACCCCAGTCTGCTTTGAAATCTTTTCCTTGGAGAGACCTTGGTGATGCAGTATAACTACCTTGTGTCTTGTTGCTGTGCTCAGTCTTGCCATGGTGTATGACCGGTGACATGAAACTGTCCTCCACAACCTCACCTTAATAGCAGAGTTTGGCTGTTCCTCACTCAGGGTTAAGCCTCCTACACAGCTGCTTCTGTTTCAGTTAAAGTGTAACTAAATCCACAACAGTAAAATCAGTCTGTATATGCAGTAAAGCATGCTTGCTATACTCACTGTAGAACCTAAGGGGTTAATCCTCTTCATTGTGTAAAAAGGCTGTTTGATCCTTTATGCACAGATCCTTCCCTTCTTCCACTTACTCCAGAACAGGTCTGGATAAGACAAAGTTACGGGAGTCAGGCTGCACATGCTCAGTTTGTTGTGTATTGCTATAGAGTTTTGGAGTTTCTTTTTCTTGGGAGGGTGCATGTGATCAGCACAGGGCCAATCAGCACTATCCAGACAGAGGGTCAGGAGTCCTGGATCCTGATAGGACAGCTCAGTGCAGTATGAAAACTCCTCCTACAAGCTTTAACCAGGCATTGATAGAAGTCAGAAGACTACTATATACTGCTGATGAGTAAAGGTGTTTAGCAGTTTAGATTTACTAAAATAATTGCATTTCCATGTTCTGTATACTGTGGGAGACCGGATATAGTGAATGCAAGCTCCTGGGTTTAGTAACACTTTAATGACCGTGTTTCAGCCTACATATGAAATTGATGATCCTTAGCATCTGTTTGATATAATTGGTTATTCATCCACCTGACTCTGATCATGCAAAATCGCTGACTTTGTGCAAGTGTAAGAATTGAAAGCCAACCAAATATTGATTTTATTTAGATTTTTCTTCTGTTAACTCACTTTGCATTTTGTAAATTAATAAAAATAAACAATTAAAAAAAAAAAAATATATATATATATATATATATATATATATATATATATATATATATATATATATATATTTATTTATATTTATTTAAAAGCATTCTTCACAGCATTTCTTCATACCTGCCCAAAACTTGTGTATATAGCAAATAGGTCACTAGTGACAGAATCTACATATTAAAATGTAAGTGATTAAACCAATCATAATTCACTCTTCTAAAGTCAGAGCAGTAGAAGATGAATTGACTGATTGCTGTAGGTCACCACAGCTAATAATTAGCACTTTGCTCCATGCAGTCTTTAAATAATACGTTTGAAAATGTTTGAAAATAAAAAAAAAAAATGGTTGAAAATGCACTATAGTGTCCTTATATTCTATTTATAGATTCAATGAGGCTTGCAAGTAGTAAGCAGTCATCCGTATTCTAGGTATGGGAACTATTACATATATATTTGTTACTTTACTATATTTATGGTTATGTATATTGTGTCCCTCCCACATAAATTATTATTTTTTTTTTTAACTATTTTAGATTTACTTCTTTTACAAAAAAATAAATATAGTTTTAAAAAGCAGTCTGAAAAAGCAATATAATTTCCCTTACCATTCCTGCCTGCGCTGGATGGAATTTCAGTGCACTTACAGAGCTACACCCACCGGTAAAATCTTACAACACTTGTCTCTGATGCATGCTGTGGTTCCTCCTGCCAACCGCTAAGCACCTAGGGTTTCCCTGCAGCTCGGAAGCGACTAGCTGTGTAGTGACCAGCAGGAAGAAACACGGTGCTCAGCAAGAGACCAGGCTTCCACCACCGCAAGCGGCACATCCTGAAGATTCTACCGGCAGGCGTAGCTCTACAAGAGGAACATGATTTCATCCACCATTGACGGAACTGATGCATATTTGTTTTGCAATTTTAAAGGCTGCCTTTTTTTGACAAAACATTGATTTATTTTTTTTTATTATTATTATTTTTAATTTCTATTTTTTTAAATAAGTGAATTTGTTTTTGAGGGAAACTCTCACCTTGGTGTCCTAATATTTACACCTGCCTTTGTTTTCCAGGAAGACGAAACCGAAAAGACGGAGTTACAAACACTGCAAGAACTCGACACCGATACTGCGTGAATATTTACCGCTTGAAAAGAAAAGGCCCTGCAACGTTTGTTAAGACGGATATGTTTTGTATGAAATCATTCCAGTTTATACTGTAAAAAAAAAAAAAAAAAGGCTGCTGTTACAGGAGAAAAAAAAATGGTTTTCACCTTATTTTCCATAATCTGCCATGCTTTCCAAAATCCCTTTAAGATTGTGATCAATTCACAAAGGCCCTCCAGCCTTTCTTCCTATAGGATGTCGCAGGCCTTGCTGCCTCTGCTCTGACGCAGATATTCTACAAACTGAATGACAATCTGAACATTCTAAGTTCAGATCCCATTGCCGATGACCGATAGATATTTCAGTCAAAATTGGTAACTTTTCAATACAAGCAATTAAATCCAGAAGATATCTGTACTGTGCGAAACCCATATGACTGGAGGCAATAACCGACTGCCCTAAAAATGATACATGGTGCCAAGATATGTCAGTATTGTTCAATAACCATTTCAGTAGGGAATGTGTGCTGTGTGTATTGGATCATTGACGTGCTTGTGACTGTCCTCGAAAATGGTTAGATTGTCCCACAATGCATTGCTTCAGTAACTGCCAATTATAGATGCTCATTGGTAGCCACATGACATCTTACTATACTAGGAAACTGAAAGAGGGGCCAGGGAAGTGGGATCATGTGGCCGCCTTCACTTCCAGTTCCAACTGTGAAATTGGGGGCCACTCGTAATGGTTGCAACAGGTGGGGGAAGCTGTGAACTCCAGTCTAGGAAACTAGCTACTGGAGGCATAAGTCACCCAGTAGCTGGCTTGCTACAACTTCCACTACTAAAAAGTAAAATATCCCTTTTGGTAGACTGACTCTTTAAAGTGTGTGTATAGTCCAAACTATTTTTTTTCTGTTTAGCAACCATATGCAGTATTTGGGACGCTGCTCACCTGACAGAGGTAAACAAGTCAAGAAGTGGGGACATTTAATTATATCTCCAGGAGAGTAATGCAAATGCAAACAATTCAATGATAACATATTAACACTTAAAGGAGAAGTATAGCCAAAGCTCGTTTGGCTGTACTTCTATGGATCACAGGAGTGCAATTTGTATTTAGCAGAGAGTGGGCTGAAGTCCGCTCTCTGCTGACGCCACAGAAGTCGGTCCAGGCACTGCGTCATCGCGACAATGGAGTCTGGATCTGCTAGGTGCCTGGACCGACATCCGAGTCAGCCTCTCAGTGAGCTGTTGAGAGCCGTCCGCCCCGCTTCTCCACAACCCAGCACTCCAGTGAGCGAGGAGGGGGCAGAGCAGAGAGCTGTGACTGACAAGTCAGCATCTCTCTGCTCAGGGATCTGTCAGAACTGATCGATCGGCAGTGTTCGATCTCTCGGGTCTCAGTACAGATGGGTCGGGGGACAGATTCAGCATCAGACTGATGCTGCATCCACCTAGGTAACGATTAATCTGAAAATAAACCAAACCCATAGTACTTTTTTAATTTGGACGTATCCATTAAAACAGATTAAAATCAATTATACATGATAACCGTACATAATTTCCTGCATGTATGGTCTTGAGCTCAAACTGTCGAGGTCTACGCATTTCATGGGGAACCCCGCTTCATCAGGACCTGAGATCTCAGCATAAATGAGCTGTAACAATATGTACAGTACAAGTTGTAGTTATATAATTGTATACATGCCTTAGAGAAACATTCAAAAAATCTCATAAGACAAAACAAAATATATTAATAGAACTACCCCTTCTGGTATGATAGAAGGAACAGAGAGAGACAAAAAGGATCAATGAAACATTCTGTTGCTAATATATTTTTTGTATATAAATATGTCAGAAAACAATGGCAAATGAGAAAAGCTTCACCTTATAATAAACTTGTTGGAGGGTGGTCAATAGCAAGGTCTACCGGGTCCATGGAGAAGCACCAGATCTGGGTCACCTCACACCCAAAGGGAACTACTATGTATCCTGTGTGTATATATGATTTCAGCATTACCCAGAAGGAAAAAAAAAATATTCTTACCTATAGCTTCTAAACACATAAATCCCGTCTAGACATGTAATAGAAAAACTCAACGCACAGTCCTCTAAGATACTGAGAAAAGTGAAAAACGAAAAGACAAAAGTTGTCTATATCTCAATTCCAATGAGGCTTTAAGAATATGCTCCAATGATTATAGAAGGATAACCTACCTGGTCCCAGATCATAGTCACCAGCTAACCTTCAGGTGTACATCCAAAACGGCGTATGGTCTGTCAGAGCAATCAGACCGTCCTCATAAGGTGTGGGTGATCAGCGGGGTGCTCTCTGTGTACAGTTTTAAGTGGTCAGCACTAATCCACTAACTAGGCTCGACTGACATGTTTCACCTTGCCTGCCAGGTCTTAGTCATAAAGGTGGACTTAACTTGGGTGGGCAGAGCAAAACGCGTCATCCATGGTTAGTGAAGTAGTGCTGGTTGAGACTATCTAACACTGTACACTGTTCAAGTCAAGAGAGTGGCGTCCCAGATACTGCATGTTACTGCTGGATTACTTATTTGGACGACGGACACCCCCATACCCCAGGACAGGGGGAGGGGTGGAGGAAGAGTGTCCTGCTTGTAGCATTACTACAAGCTTTTTTTTTTAGGTCTTTGTTTTTTTTTTGGATAGACTGTTGAAGGGTTAGGAACCATTTTAAGTTTTTATTGTTAGAGACTGTAAACAGAGAACCACAAATACAATGTGGAAATCCCATCATTTTTTATTTTGCACAATAGATTACAAGAGAAACCAACACATTTCTGGGGCTAGACACCCTTCATCGAGGCTTAGATGATACTAAATATGGATAATACTGAATGTATTGTAAACTGCTTTAACCCCTTCACACCAATGCCTCCTTTCCTGTTAAGAGGTTTTTGATGCCAGGAGGCGGGGCTGGGTTTATAATCATGTGACTGCCTTAATTGCCTGTCACATGATTAGAAAGCTCCTGATCGCAAGTAGAGATCGGGAGCTTCCCGTTAGCCGCTGGTAACTGTGGCGAGAGTGCGCAGGGTGCACACTCGGAACAGCTTGGTTTACATTCCAGTACGCATATATGCGGCCTCTCGACACTAAGGCCCACCTGCAGCCACTCCTCCTATCCAGATGTAAAGGGGTGCACGGGCCCCCTGAAGCATGGGTCTGGGTCACAATTGCAACCCTTGTAGCTACATCCCTGGTTACAAGATGTTAGTAGGTTTCCTTGTATGAACTGTGTGTTACAAAATCCCCCAACAAAATTTCTATGGGAATCAAATCAGGGCTTTTATTAAGGCAGTCGAGAGGCCTCTCGGCATTAAGGCCCACCTGCCAAGAGGCCGCATATATCTTTACCGCCAGCGTGAAGAGGTTAAGGTATCACAAGAACATAGAGGGAAATCTTACAATGGGGGACACTTGTTCAGGTAGAAACTTACTGTTGTGTCTTCAGGACAGGAAGTGAAGGAAATCTCCCCTGCCCACCTCCACTCTAATAATAGAGAAAAAATTAGATGTTTAGCTTTATATACACTTTATTGAGTATAAAAATGTTGCATTATGTGATTGCAAAAATACTTTCAAGATTGATACTTTCCAGTATGACATAACTGGAAGTTCTTATATAGTGAATTGTACTCCCAGTATTGAGCAACTGCAGCCAACCAATGCCACTTGAGCTATTGGAAAGTTGCCATTCCCAGTGTGTCTTGTGGAGGATGCTGGGACTTGTAGTGTCTCACTAATATGTTTTGTTGATGTAACAAATGGACCTGTGGTCTGTTTTTTCCCCCTGGCTTCATCCCTTCTCACATATCTGACTTGAATTCACTGAATATGTTGATTGCTAATAAATAAAGCAGACCTATGGTAAACTAAAAACCCATGGTTATTTTATTATTTTGTTTGCATTATATCATTTATAGTTAATGAAACAACCTACAAACCTTCATTTTTTTCTGCAATAATGTGGTATGTTGGCTTTTTTGAACAGATGTTCTTAACATAGAATTTTCATTACCAAAAAAAAATATCAGGGCTCATTCACGCCATAACACCCATTCTTTGTCATGTGCATGTTTAGTAAATGTGCCCTTCATAAGTGTTGAGTAGGCCTCCATCACATTAAAAATGGAACTTCCACTATTTAAAAACTAGTTAGTGCACCCACCAAGTATTTGTACATAGTGTTGCACTGTAGCAAAGGTGGGACTTTTTTAATTGTACGATCATGTGAAAAATAAGGTACAACCCATGCAAATTGTTGACTTTTTCAACATACACTTCTCAAGTTCAACCCGATAGAACGCCTGTGGGATGAATTAGAGGCAAGACTCCAGAGAAAGTTCCCCCCCACATCTCGCTCCAAAGCTGTTCGTAAGGATTAGAGATTAGTATGAAAAACTCTTATAGTGTAGTAAGTAATATCAATTTATTAAAATACATTCAAAATAATACAGAGTAAAGGGTAAAAAAGAGCAATATATATATATTACTAAAATAAGAGCATCCAGTCCTCGTGAATGGCAACAACCCACTTTCAGGTCTTAGTTTGGGGGATAGTTTCACCTCCGTTGGCCCCGCCCAAACACGTTTCCTCATGGCAGAAGTCATCAGGGGGAATGGCCAGCTATTTAACGCCCCTACAAGACTCTTAGGCATCCATAACTTTCTTTCTGAGGGCCTTAATCAACTCCATTTATCTTGCAATGATGACACCACACACATCAATAGCAAATAGTTCCACCTGTGTAGCACCCAATATGCAGCACCGAAATCAAATTTCATGAATTTTAAGTGGTGCACTTTTTCTCTATATGACAATTCTGCATTTTGATTATTTAGATCATGAATATGAATACACCAGGCCTATTTTGTGTCATTTGTTCAAGTATATCATATTTATCTGTGAGCACTGTTTGAATCAAAATGTAATGTTTGCCTTTTCAAATATGTTGAAAAAGTCAACAATTTCCCTGGGGTACACTTTCTTTTCATGACTGTATATATGCATTGAGGAGCCATTAGGAATTAATGGAAAAGCACATATGTTGCAGTAACACACATGATCGAATACCTTGTATTGTGAATGAGACCTTAGTTTGTGCCACAAAGTCCTTTATCTCTAATCTATCCATAATGCCCCCTGCTGTTTGCAGAGACGTAGTGGTGATTCAGTAGGTGGGCATGTAGGCTGCAGAGAGACCATTGCTCTCAAACAATGCAAACCTGTCTTTATCTGCACAATTTTACTCAGCGTGGCTTTCCTCTTCAGGCAGGGAGGGCTTTAGCAACAGAATCAACACTATGGCAATAAACACGGGTTGATTTACTGAAACTGGAGAGTCCAAAATCTGGTGCAGCTCTGCATAGAAACCAATTAGCTTCCAAGTTTTTCTGTCAAAGCTTAATTGAACAAGCTGAATTTAGAAGCCGATTGGCTCCCATGCATAGCTGCACCAGATTTTGCACTCTTCAGTTGTAGTAAATCAACCCCTTAGACTTGTTCACACTGCTGTGAGTTGAAAGTCCCGCAACTTATGGTGAGACTTTGCCAAGTGACTTCCTGGCGATATGCTAGAGTCTTGAGTACGACTTGATGTGACTTTGAAGCGACTTTCAGGGAATGCCTTCCTGTAATGTCACATCCAAATCACATCAATATAGGTGAGGATCTGACTTGGAGGTGACTTCCATTAAAGCCTGTGGGCACAAGTTGGGTAGAAGTCGCCTTGAAGTAGTACAGGAATCTTTTCTAAAGTCGGAGTGTAGTGCTAATTAAGACAGCTCTCTTTGGCTAACATGGGATTTCACATGTCATGCACCTTGGGGTCTCACAAGTCGCATCCCATGTTGCGGCAATGTGAACCGAATCTAAGGGTCATATTCATAAACCAGTTAATGTGACTTTTACTGTTGGTGAATCACTCATTCTCATTTAGAAATACATGCACCTAGAACATTCACTGCTTGAATAGGATGTCCTTTATTATTTGATATGTATAAAACGTTCATACCTGAGCTTTATTTTTTCCTGATCTTCTTACAAGTGGAACTAAAGCTGCAGAGGCTCACATCCTCTCCAACATACATCTGAGAGGTCCCGTGCCGATTTCTCCCAGGTGCAAGTCTTCAACCGTCTTAATCGGCTGGCACCAGATGATGTAATACCCGCGCAGGAGTTAGTCGTCCCGCCAGAAATGTAAACTTAGCTGGGTATGGGGAGCTCAGTGTACATTGTTGAGAAGATTGCAAGATGGCAGGTAGGTTTATTTATAGGAAAAGAGCCATTTTGGGGGCGGGGGGGGGGGATTTACTAAAACTGGAGCGCTCAGAATCTGACGCAGCTGTGCATGGTAGCCAATCAGCTTCTAACTTCAGCTCGTTCAATTAGGCTTTGACCATCAAACCTGGAAGCTGATTGGTTTCCATGCAGAGCTGCACCAGATCAAACCCCCTGCTATAAATGGTCAGCCTGCTCGTAAGATTTTTAAAATTTTACTTCAATTCCACTTAAAATAACTTTGCATTCATATCATAGTGTTGCAATCAGCCTTTTTAATAGGGCATAGATAATTGTACAGTAGCCAATAGTCACTGATCAGTAGACAGCTCCTAATGGAGAAGTTGTATATAACAGGTCGGTACAGATTACCACACTGTGCCCTCCTTGTTTGCTGCCTGGTTGAATAAAGGCAGTCTTTGTACCTTAGCATGTTTTTGTATGGTGATGACATTCTGTGTCTTTTATGCATGCTGTTTATTTTTTATGTACAAGTAATAAATGTTTCTTTTTAAAAAATTCATGGTGGAGTTTCCATTGCAAATGTTGCATATTTTCAACCATTCTAATCAAGGAAAATAAAAGCTTTTTTTTTTTTTTTGCTGTACTTTTTGTTATTAATATTTGCAAGTAATTGCAGAATACCTATTTCATGAAAACTATCAAAAGTGTGCCTGTTTGATAAATGAGATAAAATTTTGCATTTAGCATTGGACAGCACATTGATCTAACCGACAGCGACTGTATAGTTTGCTGATGAAAATATGCAGTCGTGGTTGGCCAGGGCCGCCGATAAAGTAATACATTTGGCCCTCTAGCTGGCATCATCTGTTCGGTTTGGGGGCCCAGGCACCTGACAAGCAGGCTGTACTGTCTTATCAATGAAACTGATCCTGTTGTGGCTCCCCCTGCAGTGCTCCCACCTTCTCCTCCTCTCCCTCCAGCCACAGGAAGATTGATTCCAGTATTTGTGCTGCCGGTTTGATCCCCCTGTGTGCCCATCCCCCACAGCGCTGCCAGTTTCTCTGTCTTCTTTCCCTCCTGCTGCGGGGCACAGGAGGATCGGGTTCAGGATGGAGAGTGGTGGTCCAGTAAATGTCATATTTACCTACCCCCTTCCTTTACCCAAAGCCTTTAACCTTCAACAGTTAAACAACACATGACTCAAATTTTGGGTAAGATTCCCACACTTTAACCACTTCAAGACCAAGCCTGTTTTTTGGGTTCTGTGCTTACGAGTTAAAAACAGGTTTTTTCTGCTATAAAATTACTTAGAACCCCCAAACATATATATTTTTTCTAACACCTTAACCACTTGCCGACCGATTTAACGGCGGCAAAGTGGTTCGTTCCCGCAAAACGCCGTCATACGACGGCGGCTGCGGGATCGAGCTTAGTGAGCGCGCCACCGGAGGCGCGCCCGCGCGCTCACTGTGTTCGGGGAGGGCCAGGGAGCCGATTGCCGCCGGCTACCCGCGATGGCCCCCCCGAGCGGAGGAACGGAGGTCCGTGTATGTAAACACGGACCTCCGCTCTGTGTGAAGGGGGAAGGGCTGTGATCACAGCCTTCCTGTATACGAAGGCTGTGACCACTTCCCTTCTCCAGATAGTGCGGTCCCCCTACAGTTAGAACACGCCCAGGGAACATAGTTAACCCTTAGAGTGCCCCCTGCAGGTTAACCCCTTCACTGCCAATGGCATTTACACAGTAATCAGTGCATTTTTATACTATATAAAACAATGGCACTAGACAATTTATCTCAGAACCTGAGATCTCACCCTAAAATTGACAGCAGCCAATATCAGCGCTTAGAAGACAAACAATTAATATTGTGTTTAAATCTATGACTTTGAAAAGCAGCTGCTTTTATACTTAAAAAAACATTCAATCTGGCATCATAGATTAGAAAACAGTCCACTAAATGATGCAAGCAGCGCTATTTGAGAGGATTACTACTTTGTGATCACATACACATAAAGCGTCTCTTAAAAGTCTCTTTACAGCCAAACAAATCTTGCTTTCATCACCCCACCGTGTATAAAAACGAACATGGGGGGAGAGAGAGTGGAGTCCCCCTTAAGTGGTACACTCACCGAACAGCAGGTTAATACACGCCTTCGCATAAACCGGGGTGCCCCCTCGGGGAAGTACTGCTCATACAGATGATCCTCTTGCTTTAGATCGGTCACGATCGTCCCGTCTGTGGTACTGGGATTGTCCCTTAAATGAAAGTACTCCACATAGTGCAAATCTGTCTGGTATCTTTATTATAAACAACCATTAAAAACCCCCCTTCACGATGTACACTCACTTGGTAACAGTAATTTACAAGCATATAAGCAATGTATGGAAAAACCGGCCTCTTCACCTGCTTCGATTCACCGCTCCGAAGAGTACGGCGTTCCCGGGGCGAAGCGGTGCTCGGGCGGCTCAGACTGCTGTGTAGTCACGCTCTGACGCGTTTCGTCATCGACTTCGTCTGAGGGCCCTCGATGACGAAGAGGCCGGTTTTTCCATACATTGCTTATATGCTTGTAAATTACTGTTACCAAGTGAGTGTACATCGTGAAGGGGGGTTTTTAATGGTTGTTTATAATAAAGATACCAGACAGATTTGCACTATGTGGAGTACTTTCATTTAAGGGACAATCCCAGTACCACACACGGGACGATCGTGATCGATCGAAAGCAAGAGGATCATCTGTATGAGCAGTACTTCCCCGAGGGGGCACCCCGGTTTATGCGAAGGCGTGTATTAACCTGCTGTTCGGTGAGTGTACCACTTAAGGGGGACTCCACTCTCTCTCCCCCCATGTTCGTTTTTATACACGGTGGGGTGATGAAAGCAAGATTTGTTTGGCTGTAAAGAGACTTTTAAGAGACGCTTTATGTGTATGTGATCACAAAGTAGTAATCCTCTCAAATAGCGCTGCTTGCATCATTTAGTGGACTGTTTTCTAATCTATGATGCCAGATTGAGTGCATTTTTATAGCACTGATCGCTGTATAAATGCCAATGGTCCCAAAAAAGTGTCAAAATAGTCTGACATGTCCGCTGGAATATCGCAGTACCGCTAAAAATCGCAGATCGCCGCCATTACTAGTAAAAAAAAAAAAAGAAAAACCCCAAAAATGAATTCTCATCATCCGTAAACGCGACCACTTTTGCGCAAACCAATCAATAAACGCCGATTGCGATTTTTTTTATCGCAAATATGAGGAAGAATATAAATCGGCCAAAAACGGTGAAAAAAAATGTTTTTTTATATTTTTTTTTTGGATTAGTATTTTAGCAAAAAGTAAGAAATTTGGGTTTTTTTGCAAAATTGTCGCTCTTCTTTTGTTTATAGCGGCGATCAGAAATGACGCAGAGGTGATCAAATACCACCAAAAGAAAGCTCTATTTGTGGGAAAAAAAGGACGCAAATTTCGTTTGGGTACAACGTCGCATGACTGCGCAATTTTCAGTTAAAGCGACGCAGTGCCGAATCGCAAAAAGGGCTCCGGTCCTAAAGCTGGAAATCCTTCCAGGGCTGAAGTGGCTAGAGAATAAAATGGCAGTCATTGCAAAACTTTGTCACACCGTATTTGCGCAGCGCTCTTCCAAGCGTGCTTTTTTTTTTAATAAATTCAGTTTTTTTAGTTAAAAAATAAGAAAATAGTAAAGTTAGGCCATTTTTTTTTCATTTTGTGAAAGATAATGTTACACTGAGTAAAATGATACCCAACATGTCACGCTTCAAAATTGCGTCCGCTCGCGGAATGGCGACAAACTTTGCAACTTAAAAATCTCCATTGGCGACGTTTAAAAAATTCTACAGGTTAGCAGTTTTGAGTTACAGAGAAGGTCTAGTGCTAAAATTATTGCTCTCGCTCTAACGATCGCGTTACATTCCTTGTAATAGAAAAAAGCATGACAGGACCTCTTAAATATGAGATCTGGGGTCAAAAAGACCTCACATCTCATATTTACACTAAAATGCAAAAAAAAAAATCAGAAAAAAATGACAGCCCAAAAAAAAAAAAAAAACGGGCCCTTTAAGACCGATGGGCGGACGTGACTTTTGACGTCATTTCCCCCCCGCCATGTTATGGAGCCGAGTGAGCCCACGGACACTGGGGGGACGGATCGGATCATCTCCGCCGGCGGGCCCGGTAAGCTGCGGAGATGACCGGAAAGCGGCGAGGGGGGGCACCTCTCCCGCCGCTGATAAAAGTGATCTCGCGGAGAATCCACCGCTAAGACCACTTTTATCTTGTTCAGAATCAGCTGCTGAAAAAAACGGTATCTGAATGGTGCCTGCATGGAGCCTATTAAGTTTTAGGTATACTTCTGTGAGATCACTTCCCCCCTTTTTTTTTTTAGGCTGTTTTTAACCTTCCTCCATTAAGTCCCCTAAGATTCTTATCTCGGTGAAGCTCAGTCTTAAAGGAGTTGTAAAGGCAGAAGGTTTTTTTTTTTGATCTTGATGCATTCTATGCATTAAGATAAAAAACCTGTTGTGTGTAGCAGCCCCTCTAATACTTACCTGAGCTCCTTCTCTCTCCAGCAAAGTCCACGAGTGCCTTAGCTGTCCAGGACACTACTCCTGATTGGCTGAGACACAGCAGCGGCGACATTGGCTCCTGTAGCTGTCAGTCAGTCAACCAATCAGGGGAGAGAGGGGGGGGCCTGGGTCGGGGCTCAGTGTCAGAATGTATAGGAGGGAGGGGCCAGGAGCAGCAAAGAGGGACCCGACAAGAGGAGGATCCGGGGCTGCTCTGTGCAAAACCCCTGCACAGAGGAGGTACTTATAACATGTTTCAGCGGGGACAGGCCAAGATTCAAACCATGTATGAGCAGGCTGATTGTACCACAGTTAATCGATCGACTGGGGTACAACCAGCCAGTCTGATTTTTTTATTTTTTATGCGATTATTGCCAGTGGCTATAGTTGCTAGCAATAATGGCTGTGTGTTCTCCCAGCTGGGAGGGCTCCCCATGCCCTCCCCTCTGCCAGAAGAACAAGTAGTTCCATGGGAGGGATTGATGGGAGTCATTGTTGATGGGGGAAACTCGTGGTTGCAGGAAAGAAAATCTCACCGTCAATGGCCGGCTTTACACTTTTTACTACAGTATATGAAGTCTAATTATTAGTTTGTACTGTGTATACACCTAATAAAAAGCTTGTTCCTTAATCCATCTTTATCTGGGAGATTTTCCATGACTAGACCCCTTACCCTGAATGTGCATGTATTCCACATTAATTATATCCATATAATCTATTATTTGCCCATAGGAAATATAAACAATTGCTTATTCCTACTTTCTCTCGAAGCATGTAGAATGCAGTGATATCACCTTTTCCTTCTAACAATTTCGATAGTAAGTAGTAAACCCAACTGGCACACCCATCAAATGTTTTGTAAATTATTCCAGGTGTAGACCTTGCATTCCCTCTAATGGGTAAATTATATGAATCATCAAATCTTGGCTCTTGATATTTCAAAAAAAAAAGGCAAGCCCTCAGGATATCTTTAAAAATGGTGATCTGCTTGCTATCTCTGGATGCTCGTTTTTAATTACAGGATATAATAAACATCATAATGAGACCCACTCAGCCTCTTGTTGTTCGAAGTACAGATCTACAGTGGGTACGGAAAGTATTCAGACCCCCTTAAATTTTTCACTCTTTGTTATATTGCAGCCATTTGCTAAAATCATTTAAGTTAATTTTTTTCCCCTCAATGTGCACACAGCACCCCATATTGACAGAAAAACACAGAATTGTTTACATTTTTGCAGATTTATTAAAAAAAGAAAAACTGAAACATCACATGGTCCTAAGTATTCAGACCCTTTGCTGTGACACTCATATATTTAACTCAGGTGCTGTCCATTATCCTTGAGATGGTTCTACACCTTCATTTGAGTCCAGCTGTGTTTGATTATACTGATTGGACTTGATTAGGAAAGCCACACACCTGTCTATATAAGACCTTACAGCTCACAGTGCATGTCAGAGCAAATGGGAATCATGAGGTCAAAGGAACTGCCTGAAGAGTTCAGAGACAGAATTGTGGCAAGGCACAGATCTGGCCAAGGTTACAAAAAAAATTCTGCTGCACTTAAGGTTCCTAAGAGCACAGTGGCCTCCATAATCCTTAACCACTTGCCGACCGCCGATCGGAATCTGACGGCGACAAGGTGGCTCTATTGCACAAAACGCCGCCATATGACGGCGGCTGCGGGATCGAGCCTAGTGAGCGCGCGCCGCCGGAGGCGCGCCCGCGCGCTCACTGTGTTCGGGGAGGGCCAGGGAGTGGGTGTGGCGGAGTCGATCTCCGCCGGCCACCCGCGATGCCCCCCCCACCCCCGGAGTGAAAGAACGGAGGTCCGTGTAAGTAAACACGGACCTCCGTTCTGTGAGGGGGGAAGGACTGTGATCACAGCCTTCCTCTACATGGAGGCTGTGACCACTTCCCTTCCCCAGCTAGGGCAGTTCCCCCACAGTAAGAAAACGCCCAGGGAACACAGTGAACCCTTAGAGCGCCCCCTGCAGGTTAACCCCTTCACTGCCAATGGTATTTACACAGTAATCTGCATTTTTATAGCACTGATCGCTGTATAAATGCCAATGGTCCCAAAAAAGTGTCAAAATGTTCCGACATGTCCGCTGAAATATCGCAGTACCGCTAAAAATCGCAGATCGCCGCCATTGCTAGTAAAAAATATAAAAACCCCAGAAAGTAATTCTCATCATCCGTAAACGCGACCACTTTTGCACAAACCAATCAATAAACGCCGATTGCGATTTTTTTTTTATCACAAATATGAGGAAGAATATAAATTGGCCAAAACGATGAAAAAAAATGATTTTTTATATATTTTTTTTTGGATTTGTATTTTAGCAAAAAGTAATAAATTTGGGTTTTTTTTCAAAATTGTCGCTCTTCTTTTGTTTATAGCGGCGATCAGAAATGACGCAGTGGTGATCAAATACCACCAAAAGAAAGCTCTATTTGTGGGGGGAAAAAGGACGCAAATTTCGTTTGGGTACAATGTCGCACGACCGCGCAATTGTCAGTTAAAGCGATGCAGTGCCGAATCGAAAAAAGAGCTCCGGTCCTAAAGTGTGAAATCCTTCCGGGGCTGAAGTGGTTAAATGGAAGACGTTTGGGATGACCAGAACCCTTCCTAGAGCTGGCCGTCCGGCCAAACTGAGCTATCGGGGATAAGAGCCTTGGTGAGAGCGGTAAAGAAGAACCCAAAGATCACTGTGGCTGAGCTCCAGAGATGCAGTCGGGAGATGGGAGAAAGTTGTAGAAAGTCAACCATCACTGCAGCCCTCCACGAGTCGGTGCTTTATGGCAGAGTGGCCCGACGGAAGCCTCTCCTCTGTGCAAGACCCATGAAAGCCTGCATGGTGTTTGCTAAAAAAAACACCTGAAGGACTCCAAGATGTTGAGAAGTAAGATTCTTTGGTCTGATGAGACCAAGATAGAACTTTTTGGCCTTAATTCTAAGTGGCATGTGTGGAGAAAACCAGGCACTGCTCATCACCTGTCCAATACAGTCCCAACAGTGAAGCATAGTGGTGGCAGCATCATGCTGTGGAGGTGTTTTTCAGCTACAGGGACAGGGTGACTGGTTGCCATCGAGGGAAAGATGAATGTGGCCAAGTACAGGGATATCCTGGACGAAAAACTTCTCCAGAGTGCTCAGGACCTCAGACTGGGCTGAAGGTTTACCTTCCAACAAGACAATGACCCTAAGCACACAGCTAAAATAACGAAGGAGTGGCTTCACAACAACTCCGTGACTGTTCTTGAATGGCTCAGCCAGAGCCCTGACTTAAACCCATATCTCTGGAGAAACCTAAAAATGGCTGTCCACTAACATTCACCATGCAACCTGACAGGACTGGAGAGGATCTGCAAGGAGGAATGGCAGAGGATCCCCAAATCCAGGTGTGAAAAACTTGTTGCATCGTTCCCAAAAAGAATCATAGCTGTATTTGATCAAAAGGGTGCTTCTACTAAATACTGAGCAAAGGGTCTGAATACTTAGGACCATTTGATATTTCAGTTTTTCTTTTTTAATAAATCTGCAAAAATGTCAACAATTCTGTGTTTTTCTGTCAATATGGGGTGCTGTGTGTACATTAATGAGGGGAAAAAATGAAGTTAAATGATTTTAGCAAATGGCTGCACTATAACAAAGAGTGAAAAATTTAAGGGGGTCTGAATACTTTCCATACCCACTGTATATGGGTATAATTTTTTAAAAAGCCAAGCTAATGCAATTTCTCACCAAAGTGACCATATTACACCATACTATATTTGTAAACCACAGCCCAATCCGCTTGGAATTTAGGCTTAAACCATTAATTCTGCCCTTTTTTTTTTCCTTTCACGAGGAAGCATCTAATCCCCTTATTTAATCTATACATTACATCTGCATGAATCATACAGGGTAAGGATTGCATTAAGACATTAATCTTTGTAAAATATTAGCTTTTGTTAAACTTAACTCGCCCACTTAGAAATAATGGTAACCCTTCCCATTCTTTCAATGGTTTATAGAATCTATAGCAAGGAAAACATTAAGGGTTTATGTAATTGATGTACTAAAGGAGAATAAACTGTTCAAGGGAAGTTGCTGTCACCGCCAGGGGTCAAGCTTGGAGACCAGTCGCTATAGCTGTTGAGAGGCTCCCTTCGACCAGCTGGACAAGTAAACAAGTTGGTCACCCTGGCAGATGACGCTGGATCACCCGAGATGTGGGGTCTAAGCATTAAACCGTATTCACTAGATCTCCTGATGAAGGAGATGAGTTTTGCTGCATGTTGATACCAGGTCACAGTCCTCAGGATCGGCCCACCAGGAGGTGAGCAAACCAAGGTCCAGTAGCAGATATAGCATTTAGGGATCAAGCAGAAATGTAGTCAGTAGACATGTGCGATTTGTTTTGTTACGAATCTAGGTATCTGAATCTCAAAATCACAAAAATAACACATTTCAATGAATCCAAAATAAATTATTATTCATTTATATTCATTGGTTTCATTCGGATGACATGATGCGATAGTTTGGGCTTTTTGTTAATGTTTGAAGCATGCGAAATAACATAAATAATCCAAATTGATTTGGATCCTTTCATTTTATTTGGATGAGAGAGGCACAGTAGATAAACAGCAATTTTTTAAAAATAAAATGTGAAATAAAGGTGATGGCGCTATTTGTGCAAAATAACATATATGAACATATGTGAAAACATTAGCAAGTAAAAAAGTGTATATGTAAAGTGTCCAGTGCATATAGCAAATTCATATAATGTGCATAAATAAATCTCATAGCCAACTAGATCAGAGAAAGTCCATTGTGACTGTTCCTAATTCCAACATTGAAAATGCATGCTGCAATGCCTAGGAGTATTTCACCACACACGTGCTCTAGAAGGGGTGGCCACTCACCAGATGACATTGACCCCTTATTACAGGGGGTCAGTAAGCGCTTATATCAATCCACCGAGGGAAAAAAACATGCTTCCATCGGTGCTGCTCCTATGGTCACTGCGATGGTACTAGAAAAATAGTAACTCCACCCGGGACAACAATGGGTTTGTTTCTTCCTTAATAAAAGCCAACCGGAAACGATGTGTCGCCACTTCCATCTCCGCTACCGCACATGCTTGATATACCTTAGTGCCAGAGGGGGCACAGGCCAATGTGAGTGCAATATTTTATATGTTTTAAAACCAGCATTTAATAAACAGAATTACGATATGAGTTCTCCCTTTGTGTCCCGGGTGGACTTACTATTTTTCTAGTACCATGAAATCAGACCTGAAATGGTGAATGGAGACGCATCGGACCCCTGCTGGGAGCCACATGCAGCAATAGTGTGAACCCAGCTGAAGAAAGCACAATAATCTGGCAAACAGGAAGTGCAGCGACATCAGGAAGTTCATGGGAGGAGCAAAGAGTTCAAGGTTCAGCAGAAACAAGAGACAAGGCAAGATTATCCGATACGATCAGGCAGGTTGCTGTCCAGCATCTCAGGTGGCACGTTGAGAACAGCCACACCAAGACATTACTGAAGTCACAAGTTCAGATCCAGGCCTTGACAGTTGCACTTTTCAAGGCAATTTACCCCATAGCTTAATGAAGGAGGTAGGTAAAGCTCTTCTGACTTTCATCATCCAATCATGCACAAACTAAAATACTGTTTTTTTTTTTTCCTTGCACGTGATTGTGTATTCTTTGCGAAATTAAATTTCCCTGCATTCACTTAGCTCTGGATAAAATTCCCATGCAATTTGTATCATCACTTATATAGAGAACAGCCTATTTGCCTTTAGTAAATCAACCCTTATATTTTATATCACTTTCTAGCAAAATGTAGCCCCTGAGATCTAGATCCCTGTGTATGTTCTCTACCAGAAAGGGTATATCCACTACGCTTTCTACTTTTATTTCTGGTACAGTCGTTTTTATTGAGAATAACAATATAACATAGTGCGAGCTGAGCATATAAATCCCACGCAGGGGATTGAAACTGATAAAAGAACATGCAAACCTAGAAGAAGCACAATTTTGGGTGGAACAGAAAGGGTGGGATTACCCATTCCTTAATAGAAAAAAAAATAAGGTGAAGGTAGAGCTCAGGTCAGAACCCGAGTCCGGGAGGGGAAAAAATGATTGGGAAGGAAGAAAAAAAAAGGGGGGGTCAGGGAAAAGAAGTAAGTAGGGAAAAAAAAGGCAGGCAAGTACTAGTGAGAAAGAGAAGGAAAGGATAGGCAAGACTGAGTAAGGGGAGAAGGAAGAACCAGTGGACTGGGCTGCAGTCTACAGCGGTCTGGAACACCCAGGCTGGACGAGGGCAGAGTGGGGAGAGCATAGGACCATTTTTTTTTTATTTTAACCACAGATATTCTGACTTTTCTAATTTGATCTTATACTCTGCAAAGGATACAAACCTATCAATTCGCTCACTGACCTTAGGTAAGTACAATCTTGGATTGGAGACGTACAAGAACAAACCGTGTGCAGAAAGTGAGACGTTCACAAACTCTTTCTCACTAGTATACCAGGATATTGTTTTCTAAGATCACATGCAAGGGCTCAAAGATCAAAAGTGAAAATGGACACCCCTGTCCTACCCCCCCCCCCCCCCCAGTGACATCCACAATTTAGTTTTAGAGAGATCAATTATTATCAACCTTGTGTTGGATACAGCTTGCCCAAACAGTAAAAAATTACCCTTGAAACCAAATCTCATCAAAGGCTCCAAAATATGATCCCTTTGAAAGCTATTGAAGGCGTTTTTGGCATCTGCCAAGAAGGCCAACGCTTCCCTGTTTGGATTTATCATATTCCCAAGATCTTTTTAAGTTATCCAATTATATTTCTAAGTGTTTTGCCATAACAGCCATGCTAATTTTTAAATCAATCTTCAGTAATGATATGGGTCGATAGGAGGCTACATCTTCTGGTTAATTCACTGATTTCACGATCAGCCATGATAAATCCAT
>BLSH010035668.1:744543-754683 GCA_018402905.1 Glandirana rugosa
CACTGCCAAGTTAAAGATCAAAAGTGAAAATGGACACCCCTGTCCTACCACCCCCCCAGTGACATCCACAATTTAGTTTTAGAGAGATCAATTATTATCAACCTTGTGTTGGATACAGCTTGCCCAAACAGTAAAAAATTACCCTTGAAACCAAATCTCATCAAAGGCTCCAAAATATGATCCCTTTGAAAGCTATTGAAGGCGTTTTTGGCATCTGCCAAGAAGGCCAACGCTTCCCTGTTTGGATTTATCATATTCCCAAGATCTTTTTAAGTTATCCAATTATATTTCTAAGTGTTTTGCCATAACAGCCATGCTAATTTTTAAATCAATCTTCAGTAATGATATGGGTCGATAGGAGGCTACATCTTCTGGTTAATTCACTGATTTCACGATCAGCCATGATAAATCCATTTGGAAATTGCATTCCTTCCATAAAGAATAAGTTATAAATTGTAGATAAACTAGGACCAATCCTACTGTCTGTAAAATTCTGAGCTATATCCATCTGTTCTATGAGTCTTAAAAGTCTGGAAGATTAATAATTATATCCCTCACTTCTTTTTGTGTTACAAGAACATTTACATTTTCTAGATGACTGCAGTCTAGTTGTGCAATTTAGTCATTTGCATTGATCCCGGAAATTAACTACACTATATTACCAAACGTATCAGGACAACTGCCTTTACACGCACATAAACTTTAATGGCATTCCAGTCTTAATCCATAGGGTTCAATATTGAGTTGGCCCACCCTTTGCAGCTATAACAACTTCAACTCTAAGGCTCCTTTCACACCAAGGCGTTGGAAAAAAGGCTGTAAAATCCTGTAAAACACCATTTTTTTAGTGTGTTTTGCCGTGCTTTTGAAGCGCTAGCACTATAAATAGCGCCCCTCTAATGGCGTTTTTAAGCGATTTTCAAGCGTTTGTGTTTCAATCATGTGACCTTTCCACAGCCTCATTACAAATTTCATGCGCTTTTCAAGCGCTTAACCATTATTTTCAATGGGCGTTTTTGAAGCGCTATTTTGAGCACACAAAACAATCTGAAAAGATGCTGCTTGCAGGACTTTTAGCAACGCCTAGCAAACGCAACGCCTTGGTGTGAAAGCATCCATTGAAATGCATGAGGAGCGTTTTTGGTGCGCTTTTTATGTGCTCATTTTTAGAGCAAAGACGCCTGAAAAACGCCTTGGTGTGAAAGGAGCCTTAAGGCTTCGGCATACCAAGACATTTTGGACAATTTTATGCCAACTTTGTGGAAACAGTTTGGGGATGGCCCCTTCGTGTTCCAACATGACTGCGCACCACTGCACAAAGCAAGGTCTATAAAGACATGGATGAGCGAGCTTGGGGTGGAGGAACTTGACTGGCCTGGACAGAGTCCTGACCTCAACCCAATAGAACACCTTTAGGATGAATTTGAGTGGATACTGCGAGCCAGGCCTTCTCTCCAACATTAGTGCCTGACCTCACAAATTCACTTTTGGAAGAATGGTCAAACATTCCCATAGACACTCCTAAACCTTGTGGACAGCCTTCCTAGAAGAGTTGAAGCTGTTATAGCTGCAAAGGGTGGGCCAACTCAATATTGAACCCTACGGACTAAGACTAGGATGCCATTAAAGTTCATGTGCGTGTGTGTAAAGGCAGGTGTCTTAATACTTTTGGTAACATAGCGTATATAAGAATTATTAGAGGTAATTCATTTATTGAAATGTATATTAAACTCTCTGAATTCATTTTCCATATCTTCCTGTATGCATACAATCTGGCCATCTTTATTTCATACCATGGAGACGATTTTGTTTAACAGTTTTTTCTTAACCAGCTTGGAGAGGAGCTTTCCTGGTTTATTAACTTACCTTGTCCATCTAGCCAGATTTTGTTTAAGAGTTCTCTTACTATCTTGTATTATTAAAACTTCCTCCAACTTTTCTCTAGGGTTAAAATATTCCTTATACCCTTTTTTAAAGTAATCTTTAGTGAATCTCTAGGGTTAAAATATTCCTCAAATCCTTTTTTAACGTAATCTTTACTGAATTTATTATAAGCTTCCTTGATCTTTTTAAGCCTTCTAGATGCGCACCTAAAAAAGCATGTCTCTATGTTCCCTGAAAACAATTTTTAATGTGTGCCAAAATATAGATGGGTTATCGTTGTTTCTTGTTATCTCTAGCAAACTTGTGTCTTTGTGCCTAAAAGTGTAATTCGCTTTCAAGAAAATTTGGAATAGATTTTGAGTATTGTGATCTGCCCCATGATAAATCCTACATGAATAGTAGTTACGTTTTGCTACCCTAAAGTCTTTTTCAAGAGACTGGATTATATTTAAGTGGTTGTAAAGTCACTGAGGACAATTACTGGTATCCCCTCTGTTATACAAAGCTATACAGTGCAGTGTGTGTGTGTTTTTCTTAAATTATGAAGCTAAATACCTTACTTCACAGCGCCGCTGTGCAGTCACTTGATCTCTCGCCGCTTTCCTTCCCTGGTCTAAGGATTACAGTGGGAGGGGCTGAGATTCCCATTTGACGTCCACTGTGAAATAAGGTATTTAGCTTCAAAATGTATTAAAAAGCACACACTGTGCAATATAGCTTGCTATAACAGAGGGAAATCCAACACTTGTGCTCAGTGACTTCACCGCCACACTGAATAGCGGCAGGAGGGGAGGAGATCGTCTTGCACAACACTGACTATTGAACTGACAGGGAGGGAGGGAGAGAGGGAGAGACTGACCACACAGTGGAATGATGGAGGTACGTAAACTGACCACGGTATCATGGATGAGCAGCCATGATTACCGTGGTCTGCACACCTAGGGGGGCACAGGAACCGGCAGGATTAACCAGGTTTGTTTATTGTGCTTTAAAGAAACAGGAACTTTTTTTTTTTTTATTTATAATTTTTTTTTAGGGTTTCAACCTCTTTAGAGATAGAAATTAAATCATCTTAAAAAAAAAAACAGGTGGTGATAAAATTTTGATTTCAGTTTTTTGGGTTTATAAAGTTTACAAAAGGTAACCTGCCTATTATCAATGGACAGATTCATGATGACATATCTGCCTTCTTTATCTGTTTCAACCTGTATATCTATTGAGAGCCCTCTTCTAATCAATAATGTTATTCCTCTCTTTTGGAGTAAGAGGTATAAAATATCTCCCCAACCTATTCTCTCTTGAGCATGCTAGCTTCCGGACCAAAAAGATGTGTCTCTTGTTTTGACGAACACGGGTATCAGATCCCTGCCCTCCTCACCAACTCGTGACAGAGGACCGGCCAGTCTCACACCACGCTTCTCACTGACGTAACAATGCCACTCTCAGCTGCATCCAGCACAAAGACTTTCCAGCTTTCGGGACCACAATCTATTGTGCCAGCAGCCTGCGAGCGATTGTTACCAGGCTAATTTAAGCAATTAACCCTTTCACTGCCACCACCTCTTCTTCTGGGACTGAGCAAGAGGAACTCAAGGTTTTAGCAACACCAATTATGAGTTTAGAATAATCGCCTGTAACACACGCTGTCACAACAGACAGGCATATTCAGATGATTTATCCTAAACAGTAGCACTCTTCAAAGGAACAGATTTGTTATAGCTTGCCTTAAGAACTTTAGGGACAAGATTAACACTTTTCAGAATAAGGTTTAATAATAAAAAGGTCAAAATTGGTGCAGATAAAATGTTTACAGAAAAATGGTGTTACAAAGCAATAAAGACATAATATACAGCAGCAAAGAGATAAGGCAGAATTGAAGGGGAGAAAGATACTTGCAGTTAATGTCTGTGATTGACCAGAGATTTGTCCATGAGTCCACAGCTTCTCAGATGTTTGTTCTTTGATGGTAAAATGAGAACTGAGGAATGTCTGGTCTATTCCCTTTTTCTCTGGAAGCAAAGGGGTGGGCCACATGCCCCTGACCACTCACGTGGGTAAGGAGGGCCCATGGGCTGTCCGGGCGGACTGTGGAATGACAACCCTCCCTGATATTCAAGATTCTGCATCAATATCATATCTCAAAATATGATCATGGTGCAGACCCTAAACTAGGGAATTCTAGCTCAACATAAAAGTGGCATTAAAATAAGTCCAAACATGACAGGTTGTCAATATTCCATCACTTTAGGAGGGAAACAACCTATATGATCAGGTCCATGGATGTTTGGACTCAATTTGTTAAGTGTAAGAGTCAGCATTCAACTATGTATTTTTTATTAGGATGCCACGTTCCTGTCTGGAGTTATGAAACATGGGTGAGTTCCTAGGTTTTGAATGGATAAAAAAAATAAGAGTACTCACTTTTGTTCCCAGCGTTTAGACATTAATGGCTGTGTAGTAAAAACACTAAGGGATAGATCTTAAGTGTGAACAGCGCTTGCTCTAGGGTGTATTATGAACTCAACTATCCATGGACCGTATCAAATAGTTTCAGGACATGTAGCAAAACAACATATATTGCATACCCTTATCATAAATCCTTAATGATAGTTAATAACATCTGTGCGAAAAATAGTGAACCTGTAGCCCACGACAAATAAAGTGCTTGATGCTAGTATCTGTGAGTAAAGTCCTTTTGTGCTTGAAAATTTCCAAATGAATAACATGCAATCCAATTGATAATAATAAATGTGTGCAATCAAATTGTGCAAAAATATATAAAAATAAATATTAATATTAAAAATAAAAGTGGTCTATAAACTGACAGTCCTTTGTGCAAGCAAAAATTATTATTCATTCCACTGTGCTTGCAAAAATTCCAAAACAAAACCTTGGAATGCACGGTGCGCAAGGTCACGCTCGTATGGAACGCACGCTGACACTGCAGAGGGGTTTCATAAATCACACACAGAGGGGGACACTGCATAAAGAGACAGAGCGGATGGTGTATACATATTACAGTTGTTTGAGCAGCAGGAGGGGGAGGGGCAGCACTGTCAGACAGGCAGAGGAAGGAGGACACAGGAGACAGAGGAGACACAGAGCAGGCTGCAGATGATGGAGGCACGTACTGGTGACTCCGGCGGAATGGCTTAGCAGCCATAATGCATCATGGTGTCCGTACAGAGGGGAGGGCAGAAACTGGCAGGATCAGCCAGGTTTTTTTATGGGTTACAGGCCAAATGACACAGGACAAGCATTGTGTCATATAACATGCTTTAAAGGGGCAGGATCCTTTTTTTTTTGGAGTTAAACGCTTTAAGTCTGGTTTAAAAATTCTTGAACTAATATATCCTTAAAAAAGATTGGTCCTTGATCAGTCTCTCAATGTGGTTTGGCTGGGTACAATGTGGTAAACCTTTTTTTTATCCTCTGCAGAATATTTACAAAACAGAGTAAAGTTTTTTTTCTTTTTCTTGCCACTTCAGATCAGTAATCTTGATAGTATTGATAATCTTCACCCATCAAAGATCAATTCTGAGGCCAATCTGTAAGTTATGAATATTTATAATTTCTCCTGAAAATTCAAAAATCTATAAATAACCATCCTGATGGTTTTTTGTCTTTTTCCATCAAGGGACTCTCTCAATATGAATATTCTCTTCTTTTTCTATGGCCAATAACTTTCATAATTAACTAGTATTACATTCTTAAACATTCTTGCCCACCACAGATTCTAATAGACCCACTAGTCTGATGTTATTATGCCTTGATCTGTTTTCTAGATCAACTACTTTATGTAGCAGCCAAGCATTTGTTTTTGGAGTTTTGTGAGGATACTTTTGTAGTAAGCTTTTTGATCTTCTAAGGTAAAGATTTGTGTTTCTGCATTGGCATTGTGTCATAAAACATTGACAACTCTCTTTAAATCATCTTTTTTTTTTTTTACCTTTTCCATGAACAGTTTTGAATTAATAATGATCCAAGTTGTTATTATACCTGCCATCTGGCCTCAACCTTTTTTAGTGAGCTCAGCAATTGTCTCATGTGTGGAGAAGCATCATCAGAACTCTTTTGGTAAAATCCTCTTGCTTTTTTCCATTTTTCTTTTTTGGAGATATTTTGACCCTCTCATTTCCCCCTAGTTAGTTCTTGTACTCAAGAAACATAACACGGTCAGATAGCTACAATAGTCTAAACAAGAATAGTGCCTGAGATCCCATTGATATATAGATATACTGTATATATATTTTTTCTTGATTAGTTGGCAGTTGGTTTCGACCACTCAGAGCTTAAATTGATTCTAAATGCATTTTTTTAAATTGTTTTATAAATAAAACAAAACATATTAAAACAAATAATATAACAATATAAATAAAATATAAATTAAAATATATAAATAAAACAAAAAATATTATAAAATATGTTATAATTACTTGCTCTGCCCCGATCCTCCTCTTCTGAGTTCCCCCTGCCTGCGCTCTGGGCTCTTCTCTCCTCCCCGTTGAATGTCCCCATAGCAAGCAGTGTACATGCTTGCTCCTAAGCTGGCTCTGTGTGTCTATTAACATACAGAGCATGGCTCAGCCCTACCCCTGTGCTCTCCTCACTGGCTGTGATTGATAGCAGCGGGAGTCAATGGCTCCCTCCCACTGTTGCCTCTCTGTCCAATGAGGAGAGAGAGCTGCTGCTCTGATGCATATCACTGTATTGAGATTGGGCTCAGATATGTATAAGGGGGGCTTAGGGGGAAGAGCTGCATGCACAAGATTTTTACCCTAATGCATAGAATGCGCTAGGGTAAAAATCTTGTACATGTAGTACCAATTTAATTTTCCTCCTTTTACAGGGAGTTTATCTCCGTAGATCTTTATAGCCACGGTGCCACATTGGCTCTTTTAGTAGTAATCACAAGGATTGTGGTGTGGTCAATAAACTCCTCAAATCTCTGGGGCCACAACATTGTCGTTTATCAAAGGTTATAAAATAGGCTTTGATTTAGGCCAAGTCTCTGCAAGTCTTTATGGCCACTAGATCACTATTGAGGATGTTAAACATTGATCACAAAGATAGTGTGCCATTCTCAAGAAAATCTCAACAGATCTTTAAAATCACAGACCATTGTTGAGAGTCTGTAATGGTGAACTCTAAGTTTTTAATGTAACTTTTGCTAGATCTCAACAGGTCTTAGAATCACCAAGCCAGTGTTGATAATCTCTAATTGTGGTAAGATATAATTTTTGGACCATGAATGAATGAACTTTATAGGCATGATTAAAAACAATTTTGTAAATTTTTATTTGTAAAAAAAAATAATTGACAATACCAATTATAAAATACGTGTACATAAGTGAAAGTGATTAAAAACGAATGTGATCTGTTAGTCCTAGTCAGGACTACATAGGAAAATATGAATGAACTTCAGAACATCCGTAGGTTGAGTAGTTGCCCCAAATTAGTAGCATAAGTGATAAACTGATTAGGCAATGTCTTGATGAAGATACCAGGGGGTCAACAGGAACCAACTTAAGGTACTTCAGTTCTATTAGATAAAGGTTTAGTCTGTGCATATAAGTATACAATCTCTAATTGTGGTCACAGAAATAGTCTTTAATCTCTAGGAAGTCTCAGAGCCACTTAAAAAATCCCAATTGCCACAAATACGTAAATACTCAAAGATTATGAAGTAGACTTCAGTTTAAATCAAATGTCAGCAGGTCTTTATATCCACAAGACTACTATTAAAACTTCACAAAGATTCTAACCCAAAACAATGAAAATAGTACCGCTCAAATTCTCCCCAAACCTGTCTCAGGCTGGGTTCACACTATCGCCGCATAGGGCTCCCAGCAGGGGTCCAATGCGTCTCCGTTCACCGTTTCAGTTCATATTTCAGCCAGAATTTTTGGCTGAATTCGGACCTGAAACGGACCAAAAGACGCACAGGCATCCCGTGCATATTCGCACCGGAGCCGCAGTGGAGATATATGAAACGGCTCCATTGAAAGCAATAGTGTGAACCCAGCCTCAGTTGGATCAGCATGTGAATAGACGGGTGCAAAACAGACAGGATTGGCTTGTCTGGCTTTAGTAGACTTCAACAAAATGGTGACTGTCTGCACACAGACATGACACCCTGTTGCATAAATGTGAATGAGATGGATAAAAGATGGCTTTAGCTCCTGCTCTCCACCTGTAAAGAACCCCTCAGATGCATATCCCCCTTTTCAGAGGGGCTTAATCGTAGAACTCCGTAAAAGGCAGAACTTTTTGAGGAATTCTTTACAGGTGGAGAACAAGAGCTGAAGCCATCTTTTACCCATCTCATTGACATTTATGCAACAGGGAGTAATTGTCTGTGCAGACGGTCACCTGTTTGTTGAAGTTCACAAAGATTGTGATATCTTCTTCCATCTAGATAAAGTCTTGACAGACCATTAAAGCCACAGAACACTATGACAAGTCTTTGATAGTATCCACAAAGCTAGTGTTGTAGTTTTCATTCTCAGTAAAATCTCAGCAGGTCTTTAAAGTCACAGGATTAATATTAAATATCTTCACAGAAGCTCAGAGGATCTTTACAGCAAAGCAAATAGTAGAGAGAGGTTGCCTCATTAAAGCCACACAACCATTATACAATGGGCTTCTATTTGGAGCAGGTCCTAGCCAGTAAGTGAAATTCAACCTATGGGTAGTCACCTCTAGGTCATTGTATTTTACTACTGGTTCTGGTTAATTCAGCCTAGAGTAGTCACCTTTAGGTCACCACAGCTGCCGGATTAAATAGATTATATTTACAAGTCGGTTTATAGGTTAATAAAATAAAGCAGGATTTTTTTTTTCGTATTATTATTTATTTATTTTTTTTGCAAATTAAATTTACTATACTGAGGGTTAACCACTTCAACTTCAGAAGATTTACCCCCCTTCATGACCAGGCCATTTTTTGCAATATGGCCCTGCGTAATTGCGCGGTCATGCAATGCTGTACCCAAATAAAATTTATATATATTTTTTTCCACAAATAGAGCTATCTTTTTTTAATTTTTAAACAAAAAAAGGCCAACAATTTTGAAGAAAAAAAAACATTATTTTATACTTTCTGCTATAAAACATATCCAATTAAAAAATAAAAAAAATAAAAATTCTTCATACATTTATGTCAATATGTATTCTGCTACATATTTCTGTAAAAAATTGCAATAATGTATAGTGTCTATGAGGTATGGGAGGTAAGTGTGAGAGAACTCAAAAACCGAACAAAGTACCATCCCGGTCAAGAAAAAATCACTAGAGCAGCAAGGGGTTAATGGGACTTTACGTGTACCTTGTAAGGTTTACTAAACATTGAAACAGAAGTAAGAAATTAACTAATTTTTATTGTGTTATATGTTAAGATGTGCTATATCTTAAAAACAGTAAGATACAAACAATGGTGCAGTTTAAGAAAAACATTCACAGTTGAAGTTAAAGTTACGGTTGACCAGGGTATGGTGATCCTGGTGGCAGAATCCGATTTGAAGGCCTACGCGTTTTACGGGCTGATCCACTTCATCAGGGACACGGATTGAAATATGTTTTCGTATATAAACTGTGAGGATATACAAATGACAAGGTAAGTACAAACAAGAAAAACATGTAGAAGATGATCATGGAGTATTGAAACAGTATATCAGACATGTATAGAACCATCCAATATATTTACCAGTTTAAACATGATGACCAATATATGAGAAAAGTAAGTTGCATATCCCAAGTCCAATGGCAATTGAAAAAACCCTAATGTTAAGAGGTCTTATTTAAAGAGTAAATATATGTATCCTAATTATAGTTTGAGAATATTAATACAATAAGGGTGGTATTAAGAAAATTCACCTGTGAAGTAGTTGGCAGCAGCCTGGTGGAAATCAAACCTGGTGAACTAGAACTGCATGTTCCCAGCAAGAGGAATTTCTTCCTTCAGAGTTTCAGTGAATAAGATATAAACCACAAAAGCCTAAAAAGACATGACTATATAGTATTTCCTCTAGGGGAAAGAGAACAGAGGGAGAGAGAAAGGGGGATGAAATGAACAGGGAAGAAGGGGATGAGAAGGGGGGGTGGGAGAGGGGGAAGGAAAGTAAGGGGAGGAGGTTGGGAAAGAGGGAAGTGTGGGAAGGAGGGGGTGGAAGAGGGAGGAGGAGGGGAAGGAAAAGGGGAAAGAGGGAAGGGAATAGAAGGGGGAGGGAAAGAAAAGAGGGGGGTAAGAGGGAGGGG
>BLSH010035668.1:771197-786889 GCA_018402905.1 Glandirana rugosa
GTGAAAACAACGTTCGCCAAACCTGTAATTATCGACACACAACTCAATAAAACTCCCCTGTCGTTTAAATGTGACAATATGTTCGACAGGTGAGTGATGAAATGTAACATCGTTTCACAGTAAAGAAGTCACAACAGTGTACTTTTCTATCTTATTTTATAAATGTTTTTACACTCCCACATGAGTGAAAACACTCTATAATATATTGTAGACAACCAGTTAAGGGTCTCGTACGGTACCTATGGATGGGTGAAATTATCTTATACTACTTTTAGTAGGATTACGTGTAACTCTCTTCGAGTGTCACATGTCAGTTCAGTTCATTCGTTACAATGTAAAGTAGTGAGTGGACAGCTTGTATAACAGTGTAAATTTGCTGTCCCCTCAAAATAACTCAACACACAGCTATTAATGTCCAAACCGCTTGCAACAAAAGTGAGTACACCCCTAAGTGAAAATGTCCAAATTAGGCCCAATTAGCCATTTTCCCTTCCCAGTGTCATGTGACTCATTAGTGTTACAACGTCTCAGGTATGAATGGGAAGAAGGTGTGTTAAGTTTTGGTGTTATCGCTCTCACTCTCTCATACTGGTAACTGGAAGTTCAACATGGCACCTCATGGCAAAGGATCTCTGAGGATCTGAAAAAAGAATTGTTGCTCTACATAAAGATGGCCTAGGCTATAAGAAGATTGCCAAGACCCTGAAACTGAGCTGCGGCTTGGTGGCCAAGATCATACAGTGGTTTAACAGGACAGGTTCCACTCAGAACAGGCCTCACCATGGTCAACTAAAGAAGTTGAGTGCACGTGCTCAGCGTCATATCCAAAGGTTGTCTTTGGGAAATAGACGTATGAGTGCTGCCAGCATTGCTGCAGAGGTTGAAGGGGTGGGGGGTCAGCCTGTCAGTCCTCAGACCATATGCCGCACACTGCATTAAATTGGTCTACATGGCTATCGTCCCAGAAGGAAGCCTCTTCTAAAGATGATGCACTAGACAGCCCACAAACAGTTTGCTGAAGACAAGCAGACTAAGGACTGGATTCCTGGAACCATGTCCTGTGGTCTGATGAGACCAAGATAAACTTATTTGGTTCAGATGGTGTCAAGCGTGTGTGGTGGCAACCAGGTGAGGAGTACAAAGACAAGTGTATCTTGCCTACAGTCAAGCATGGTGGTGGGAGTGTCATGGTCTGGGGCTACATGAGTGCTGCCGGCAATGGGGAGCTACAGTTCATTAAGGGAACCATGAATGACAACATGTACTGTGACATACTGAAGCAGAGCATGATCCCCTCCCTTTGCAGACTGGGCGCAGGGCAGTATTCCAACATGATAACGACCCCAAAACACCTCCAAGAAGACCACTGCCTTGCTAAATAAGCAGAGGGTAAAGGTGATGGACTGACCAAGACCTAAACCCTATTGAGCACCTCTGGGGCATCCTCAAACGGAAGATGGAGGAGCACAAGGTTTCTAACACCTACTAGCTCCATGATGTCATAATGGAGGAGTGGAAGAGGACTCCAGTGGCAACCTATGAAGCTCTGGTGAACTCCATGCCCAAGAGGGTTAATACAGTGTTGGAAAATAATGGTGGCCACACAAAATATTGACACTTAGGGTCCAAAGTTGGACATTTTCACTTAGGGGTGTTCTCACTTTTGTTGCCAGCGGTTTAGACATTAATGGCTGTGTTTTTATATGAGGCAGTGGGTATGCCACCATCCCTAAATTGGTAATTCGTAAAAGAAGGGGGGGGTGGGACTTTAAGTGAAGCACACAAGTTTTAAAAATCATAGTAATTTTAAGACTGTCCTATCTCCACTCACTTAATTTATTCATGGAAGGCCTCTTCATTTTGGGCAAGCCTCCTTGGTCACATTCAGCTATTTTTTTTCTCCGGACGATAGTGCTCTGGATGTGGCCCTTTTTGGGGCATTCTGACTGCCCCCCTCACCTCAACTCCTGGCCAGTATACCCCACCCGGGGGTATCCGGAGTTCAGTGTCACACCTCATCATGCAGCTATGTCTGTAAGTACTCAAGCAAATCCGTTTTTCCTTTTTTTCCCCCTCTTCCATTTTTTATCTGTCAATTCTATTAATTTGCCCATATGGTGATACTATCTAGATTTTTTATTAATTACAGTCTATAGCCATGTGTATGCTCCTGAAGAGTGGGTATTAACTCCCACGAAATGCGTAGGGCTGTCATATGCCGTGCCTAAAATTATTATACAGTGTATAAACTTCATCAGTTTGTGAACCTTGTTGATATCACCATTTTATATGTATTGTTTCAAAATGAAGAGGCTGGATAAGCCCAAATGTGTGTGTATATGTATATATATGAACTGTTTACAATGTACAACTGGTGAATTCATTACATACTTTTCTAATCAATAAAATTACTATGATTTTTATAACCTGTGTGCTTCACTTAAAGTCCCACCCCCCTTATTTTATGAATTAATAGCTGTGTGTTGAGTTATTTTGAGGGGACAGCAAATTTACACTGTTATACAAGCTGTGCACTCACTACTTTACATTGTAGCAAAGTGTCATTTCTTCAGTGTTGTCACATGAAAAGATAGAATAAATATTTACAAAAATGTGAGGGGTGTACTCACTTTTATTTGATACTAAATGTGTAAAATTGTAAATTTATGAAATATCGAACTGTATAAGATATTAAAATGCAAGAATCCTTATTATTTATTCTTTTTGTACACAGTTCACTATACAGTCCAGTTTGCTCCATAAACTCTGAAAAAGACATAATTGGTGAAACATGTCAAGATTATTGCATCTGCTGTAATATGGAATATGTAATATTCAATCTGTTATTGTGGAATGATGTGTTTTTTATTTTAATTTGGATTTTACTGAATTAATTAAATAAATTGTTACTCTTTAAAAAAAATGTGTGGTAATTAGCACATTTAAAGTCCCTTTTTGTGTTTAAAATAAATATTATTTATGTGCCATGTATACTTTAAACATAAAATCTGGGGAAATAAACATTTTTTTAAAATTTTTTAAATGCTATCACTTATTGACTAAGTTATTATGCCGATCACTTTCACAGCTCACATGGTAAGAGGTTACTTTTAAAGGAAAAGTCTCATTTTGTTTTGTTTTTTTAAATAGATAATTGCCTCCCACACCATTTTGTAATTGAGTGTCATTAAAAATGACCTTTCTATGTCACACTGTACTATCAAACACGATTTTTTAAAACTGCCAAAAATGTTGAATGTCTCTTGCTTACGGCCGTGACAAAAGCACTCACTTCATAGATGGGACTTTCTAGGATTCCCACTTGTTTGCTCTTATAATTGGCTCCCTGGTTTCCCCAGGCATCTGTACATAACTCCCACATTAAAGCTGAACCCCGGGCAGATATAAAAGATACACATTAATGCAGCTCTGTAGTAATTAATTCATCATTAACCACACTACTTGCACCGTAGAAACGCGGTATATAGGTGAACACAGTTTTCTGGAGCGCCGTTTATAAGGCAGACAGCACTGCGCCTACTGACCACCAATGGAGTGGGGGCATATGGTCCATAAACAGGGCAAATTGACCATAACTGAGCAACAAGAGGGTAAACAAGGGGCATATTGACCAACAATGACCTCTACTTAGCAGCAAGGGGGTACAGGGGCGGCATATTGACCAAAACGGAAGCACAATACCATCCCTGAGCAGAATATTGACTATAAAGGGGCACAATGACCACCACTGAGTAGCAAGAGAGTACACAGGAGACATATTGACCACCACTGGGCCGCAAGGGGTTACACAGCGGGCATGTTGTCCATTAAGAGAGCACACTGACCACCAGTGAGCAGCAAGGGTGGTATATTGACTATAAAGGGGCACACTGACCACCAATAATTATTATCGGGTTCCCGACCGGCTCGCGTACATTTACTGCTGCAGAGCGGCAGCGTCCCGTGAATCGCCGTCTGCAGGAGTGTGCCCACGGCTCGGGCAGACCCCGTGTCCGCCGGCAAGCCGCGATTACTTACCACAGCAGAAAAATGGGGAACCGCCGATGTAAACACAGCGGTTCCCCACGCTGTCAGGCAGCATCTAAGAGATCTACTGATCCCTGTCACTGGGATCAGTTAGATCTCTGGTGCCCTTGACAGCCCAGCCCCCTCACAGTTAGAACACACCCAGGGAACACAGCTAATCCCTAGATCTCCCTCTGCAGGTTAACCCCTTCACTGCCAATGACACTTATACAGTAATCAGTGGATATTTAAATTTCTGATCGATGTATAAATGTCATTGGTCCCAAAAAAGTGTCAAAAATGTCTGACATGTCCGCCCCAAGATCACAGTCCTGATAAAAATCGCAGATCGCCGCCATTACCAGTAAACAAAAAAAAAAATTGTAAAAACACCAGAAATTAATTCTCATGGTTTGTAAACGAGGCAACTTTTGCGCAAATCAATCAATCAATAAACGGCAATTGCAATTTTTTTATCCAAAAATATGAGGAAGAATATAAATCGGCCAAAACCCATGAATAAATTTGTTTTTTTATATTTTTTTTTTTTGGATTTGTATTTTAGCAAAAAGTAAGAAATATTGTTTTTTTTTTTTCAAAATTGTCTCTTTTGTTTATAGCGGTGATCAGAAGTGACACAGAGGTAATCAAATACCACCAAAAGAAAGCTCTATTTGTGGGAAAAAAGGACGCAAATTTTCGTTTGGGTACAACGTCGCACGATTGCGCAATTGTCAGTTAAAGCGACGTAGTGCAGAAAAATGCTCTGGTCCTAACATGGGAAATCCTTCTGGGGCTGAAGTCCCCAGGATATACAGGATTTATATAACACCAACAGTTTGTGCAGCGCTTTACAACAGACAGTACAGTTACAATACAAGTCAATACAGGAGGAATCAGAGGGCCCTGGTCGTTAGAGCTTACAATCTAAAAGGGAGGGTCAAATGATACAAAAGGTCATTACTGTGGGGGTGAGCTGATGGAAAAAGTGGAAATACAGTTGCTAGGTGGAGGTGGGATAGGCTTCTCTGAAGAGAAAGGTTTTCAGAGATTGCCTAAAAGTAGACAGAGTAGGAGATATCCAGACAAATTGGGGTAGGGAGTTCCATAGGATGGTAGAGGCTCGGGAAAAGTCCTGGAGGCGAGCATGGGAGGTGGTGACAGTGAAGCTAAAGAGCAGGAGGTTTTGGGAGGAACGAAGAAGACAATTAGGATGGTATTTTGAGACTAGGTTAGAGATGTAGCTGGGTGCAGAGTTGTGAATGGCTTTGTTAGTTATTGTTAGTATTTTGAATTTAATTTGTTGGGTTCTTGGCAGCCATTGAAGGGATTGGCAGAGATTGGTAGCAGACGGTGAATGGTTGGTAAGGTGGGTGGTGAGTCTGGCAGCAGCATTACATGATGGACCAAAGGGGGAATAGCCTATCTAAAGGTAATCCAGTAAAGAAGGAGTTGCAGTAATCAAGGCGAGAGATGAGAGATGACCAGAGCGTGAATTAGAAACTGTGTGGTATCATTGGTTATGAATGGGCGTATTTTTGAGATGTTGCAGAGGGGGTAAGCTTTGGACGTTGAATGGTTGTGCCATTGATCTTGACGGAGAAGCCAGGGGAAAGGGCACAGGGGGAGGAAATATTATGAGCTTGGTTTTGGATTTTGAGGCAGTGGCATGACATATCCAGACTGATGTGTTGGTTAGTAAATTAGTGATGTGTGAGGAAACTGATGTTGTAAGTTGAGGGGTAGAGAGAGATTTGGGCATGGTCAGCTTGGAAATGATACCGAAAGCCATGAGAAGCTCTCAGCTGACCCAGGGAGGGGGTGTAGATCGAGAATAGGAGAGATCCAAGTAAAGAAACTTGGGACACCCCAACAGAGAAAGGAAGAGGAGAGGAGAGGAGGAAGTAGAATTGTAAGTGACAATGCAGGTGCTAGGTAGGATGAGAGCCAACAAAGAGTACAGGCGTGGAGACCAAAGGAGTAAAGTTTTTTGAGGAGGATGGGGTGGTCACCTGTATCAAATGCAGCCAAAAGGTCCAGAGGTAAGATTACAGAATAGAGTCCATTGGTTTTAGCTGTTCTTAAATCCTTTGTGTTTTAGGAGAGCAGTTTCTGTGGAGTGTTAAGGGTGTAGTCCAGATCGAAGGTGATCAAGAAGGTTACTAATGACTACCACTGATCAGCAAGAGGATACACAGAAGGCATGTTGACTATAAAGGGGCACATTGACCAACAATGATCACTACTGAGCAGCAAGGAGTTATACATGGATCATATTGACCATAAGGCTTTATGCACGCTGGACACTTTGGCCTTTCCACCTTGTAGCAGTGTTGTGGCAGAAAAAATGCTTCATGCTTGTAACGCATTTAGGCACGTCAAGTGCTTGGTCTTTATTAATTTAATTGGCCAGTATAATAATTTATTCTGACCATTGAAATGCATTAACGCTCAAGCACTAAACACACCTTAACACAAGTTTACTTTTTTTTTGCTGCTAAAAACCCCTGCCTCTAAACTCTAAGCGTCTATGTTTGCATGGACATATAGGTTAACATGCAGAAGCATTTAGAGGCAAATCCACCAATGGCCACCACTGAGCAGTAAGGGGGTACGCAGGGAGCATATTGACCATAAAGAAAAAACACTGACAACCAATGGCCACCATTGAGCAGCAAGGGAGTACACAGGAGTCATAATAATAATAAAGCATCACTGGCCGACATTGAGCAGCAGGGGTGTACACAGGGTCCATATTGGCAATAAAGGGGATAAACTGACCAGAAATGACCACCACAGAGCAGCAAGGGGTACATGGGGTCCATATTGGCCATAAAGGGGACACACTGACCTGAAATGACCACCACTGTTCAGCAAGGGAGTACATAGGGGGCATATTAACCATAAATGGTCACTGACCACCAATGATGAAAGAGGGGGACACCACTGACCACCAACAGTTACGGGGCACACACCATTGACCTCCAATGGGGCAATCAATATTGACCCCCACCATAAGGGGGTCCTCCTGACCACTGAAATCTGTAGGCTATTATGTTCATTAAATATTCCTGACCCCCTGCACTCTACCTGCTAAACTTTATATGTGATGTCCTAAACTAAACAATGTTGGGGGCGTTAGTGCTGTTCTGGCATATTAGCGCCTCTAGAAACATGATAGGAGCCAGAACACCAGTTTTTGGCCTTTTTCTTTCATATAGTGAACAATAAAAAACTGTATTTTTCTCCAAAAAAATTATACCAAATTAATTTGGGTGCAGTGTTGCATAACCGAGTAATTGTCTGACAAACTATCACTGAAACTAGTATTGACAAATGGCCTCGTAAGAAAGGGGTACATACAGGCTGACTCTGAAGTGGTTAAATGCCATTTTATTAAGTGCAGCTAGTGTAAGTAACTGAATAATATATGGTATTAGCCCCTTGTAAAATGCCTCCGCCCCCCCCCCCCATACAGCAGCACTCTTACTGCCTCAGAAGGGGGGGGGGGGCAGCACTGGGAGCCAGTCAGGTGTGCTGCATGCAAATATGCTGACATGAACCATGCTTATAGGTGGAGAGAACAGAGTGAGTAGACGGATGACCTCATCAGTCTATGGCTGCTCTCTCACTGTTCAGTCAGGTGGCCCACGATGAAGAAAGAACACGACTGTATCTCTTCTATGGTCTAAAACTTTAACAGAGAACATATTGTCACCTATCTGGCTGTATTATCTTGATGAACAGAAATTGAAAATCTTTGGCGGGTAAAACAGCTCCCATATTAGTATGTATCTGTGTATTTAGCTGTTTTCCTGGAGTTCAGCTATACATTGCCAATGCTCAGCTATTTCTACAAGTTATTTCACCTCATTTGGGATACGGAGAATACAGGACTGGTGCTGATCATGAGAATCTAGAGAGAAGACCCTCCCATAAGGCATTAACTTAAAAACAGTGCGTTGTAATGGTTACCTCTATATCTACAGCACAGAAGCAGGTAAGAACCTGCAGTAAATTTGCTTACATTAATTCAATGTATATAACTGACGTTAAAAAGAGTTTTGCATACCGTATAAAAATAAATACTAAGGCATGATACAGTGTTCAATAATCACTCAAAAAATATACAAATTACCGTATTTATGGGCGTATAACACACACTTTTCCCCCTGAAAATAGAGGGCAAATCAGGTGTGCGTGTTATATGTTGAGGTTTTACTTGGGCTGCCTCGGAGGGAAAGGGGGGGGGGCGAACGCCGCCGGACTACACTGAGTGAGGATCTCCTGTACTCAGCGGCTGCTGTAATATGAAGTCCCACCTCCTGGACCGGCTCCTATGATAGACGTCACATGTCCCAGCATTGGACCAGTGTTCTGTCTATCATAGGAGCCATTCCAGGAGGTGGGTTTCCTATTACAGCGGCTGCTGAGTAAACAGGAGATCCTCACTCTGTGTAAATCGGTGTCTCTAATCTCCATTCACTGATCAGGCTGCATTGATGGGCAATGGCAAGGCTGCATTGATGAGCACTGATCATGCTGCATTGATAGGCAATGGTGAGGCTGCAATGATCAGCACTGATCAGACTGCATTGATAGGCAATGGTGTGGCTGCAATTATGGGCACTGGTGAGGCTGCAGGTGGGCACTGATCAGTGTGCATTGATGGGCAATGGCGAGGCTGCATTGATGAGCACTGATCAGACTGCATTGATGGGCAATGGCGAGGCTGCATTGATGAGCACTGATAAGACTGCATTGATAGGCAATGGTGAGGCTGCAATTATGGGCACTGGTGAAGCTGCAGATGGGCACTGATCAGTCTGCATTGATGGGCAATGGTGAGTCTACATTGATGGGCACTGATCAGGCTGCATTAACGGGCAATGGTAAGGCTGCAGCTATGGGCACTGGGGAGGCTGCAGATGGGCACTGATCAGGCTGCATTGATGGGTAAAGGTAAGGCTGCATTGTTGGGCAATGGTGAGGCTGCATTCATGGGCACTGATCAGGCTGCATTGTTGGGCAATGGCGAGGCTGCATTGATGGGCACTGATCAGGCTGCATTGACGGGCAATGGTGAGGCTGCAATTATTCGCTCTGGTGAGGCTACAGGGGCGCAATGCCCGTTATTTTGTTTCAAAGTTCTTTATTTATATTTATTTATATAATTTTTTTCCTAAAACTTCCCTCTTAAAATTAAGGTGCGTGTTATACGCCGATAAATACGGTAATGAAAACACTCCAATCCTCTCAGAAAAATAACACTACGCTTGCTTCTGCAAAGAAAAAAAATATATATGAGAAGTATATACTGTGATATGTTTCATCTATTTCTGTAGCATAAACAAAAATGTGAAAACTAAAACTCCTTTTGGTGCAAAATCAAACTTTAAAGTTCAAAAGTCCATATAAAATGCATTTAAAATCTGTGCATGCATGCAAAACTCTTGTGTAGCAGATCCTCTATACAAAAGTGACTGGTGCTCTGTGCCAGAGGGGAGGTGACGCCTCCTGATGAAGTCCTGGATGTGACAAAACGCGCAGGCCGGAACTTCCAGTGCCGCATCACTTATGCAATTTGGAATGCACTCTGGCTCCAATGTGGATCAGAGCAACAACGATTCCACACAAATGTTAGCAGATCATTCCAGATGCCAGGCTGGCACTTTATTTGTTAGTGCAATATAGTCTATTCCTTTTCTATGGGGTTTTTCATAAAATGGTCTATGTTTTAATGTTTGTGAATTTTTTTCTGAGAGAGTCTCAGTTTTTGAAATAATTTGTATATTTTTTTCACATCGGCACACCCTCTTCCATCATGGCGCCCGCACCGGAAATGACATCAGGGAGCTGCGCCAGCTCCGTCACTTCCAATGGGACCGTATGTAGCTTTTCCCCCACGAAGGAGCTGCTAATTTGATCTATATTTGTCCCAAGCCTCTGCCTCTCAACCCCAAATAACTGTCCCAACCCCTCTGGCACACCCAGCAATAGTGTACTTGCAATGCACAGTAAAGCAGACACAATTGGAGTAAACACAAGGTTTGTTTACTGGGAGACTTTCCACATTTCAAACAAACCACACACTGAGATTCAAATGACAACAAAATAGTAAACTGTGATATATACAATGGTATGAACAAGGACTCAAATATGCACTTCAAATTAATACAGGCAGTCAGCTTGAATGGCTTTTGTGACCTATGCACTCAGGCATAAAGGGGAACTGATCTGGCTTGGTAACTACCAGTCTGTTTCCCTTGAATCCTGAGATCACAGACCCAAGTCATGAAAATGTGAAGCTGTTCAAAATGACACAATAAATAAATTTGAAAAAGTCTGGCATCCCTGGATTGAACATTACTTACCTCCCAACTTTGATGCTTCTTTAATGATGCCTTGGTAATACATTTAGGCCATTGCCACTTTCGGGTTTGGCTGGAGCCTTGGGACATCTCATTCTTTCACTTCTCACTTAAGTCCCCATTGCCATTTATCTTTTTCCCCATACAAGTTCGCATTTATCATTTTTCTTTACCATCTTCCTTACTTTATTAGTAATATCTACTTTTATATCTACTGCATTTCACCTTAAATCTTCATAACATAATTATTTACTACATTTACCATATTAACCTATCCTTCCCCACATATAACCTGTTGTAAATCTTTCTTATATTTCCCATCAGTAGCTCTATTCTGGCTTAATTGTATTATTGTCATTAACTCTTATGCACTTTATTACTTTAACTAAAATGACTCTGTATTACTGCAATATTATAATTATATTGTTGTATCTATATTTTTTATTTATTTATTTTTCAGTGTAACCTACAACGATATTGCCTATATTATATTATTTTACTTGTTTAAACCAAATAAACAAATTTAGCAAGAAAATGTGAAGCTATAGGCCATCAATACAAATTACAGTAGCAGTTGTAAGGAGAGTTCCCCTTACAAATACTTGCACCGTTCTTGTATATTGGGGCATTGCTACTTTTTGGTGACCTAGATTTTTACCTTCTATGTTCCCTTATAGCCACGGTTTGAGTTGCGATATCAATAAACATACATAAGTAAAACTGCTCGATTATACCATCTTGTCTACAGCAACTATAGGTAGGATACTGGGTTCCCTAACTATAAGGAACTATATACATATTTACAAATAAATACCCGTTCTAAAGCAGTTTAATCTCACTAAATTACACCTAGATATCCCTATGCTGGATTAGCCTGCTTTTGGTCTCCTGTGCCTGCCCCCTGATGTACAGCCTGATTTGGGGAAATGTGAACCACAAGTGAAGCAGTCATGGCAAATGTAGGTGAATATAGACAATATGATGAAAATCTAATGAAATGTAATATTGATATTATTATGTGTGATGAAAAATGGTATGTCAATTTCTGCATTTATATTTCATAGTTTGAAGAGAAATAAGGTCCAGAAGAAGCACATTGGTACAAAACGCGTCGACCTCCTCTCTCATGCCTACCTATGCAAATTGGTTTGGTAGTTGTATCATTCCTGACCTATATGGAATCACTATTTCCTTATCATTTTATGTACCCTTCATGTATTGTTTATGACATACAATTATTGTATTGACTGTTGATGACACGTTGCAACGTGTTTTTTTAACAATTTAATAAATCATTATTTTAAACCCATCAGTTTCATAAGTGCCGGAAAAGTCCATTATTTAGTTTCTTCTTTTGACACGATTATTCGTGCTTAAGGTTCAACTTTTTCCCTATCACCTTTAATTATTATCATATTTATTAATTTGAAGAAGCAAATACAAACATTTTTCTAAGATAATTGGAGTTTTTAAAATAATTTGTACATTTTGTAAATTTTTTTCTGAGAGAATTTGAGTTTTTGGAATAATTTGTATATTTTTTGAATTAATATTATATCAATAAATATTGAACACTGTATCACACCTCGGTATTCCAGATGCCAGACTGGCACTTTATTTGTGTGTGCAATATATTTTACTTTTCTGTGGGAATAATCATAAAATGGTGTTTGATTTAATGTTTGATTTTGCACCATAAGGAGTTTTAATTGGCACATAGATTAAATATATCACCTTATTCTTATCAGATTTATTAATTTGAAGAAGCAGATGCAAACATAGTGATATTTTTCTGAGAGAATTTGATTCTTTAAAAATAATTTGTATATTATTTTAATGAATATTGAACATTGTATCGCACCATGGTATTTATAGGGTAAGCGCAGCTGTTTTTTAGATTGGTATTGCATGGTGTATGGGGGTCACTCATAGACCATGTGAGCAGCAGCTACCCATAATCACCAATGCCTTTGTGCAAGTGGTTTAGAAATTGACATTTCAATGTATATAACTGGCCTAGAGTTTTTTTTAAAGCAGCTGACATTTTTGAGTATCTAGAATCTGAATGCTAGCACCATGTTTTGTGTCAGAGAATGGAAAGGGCATTAATTAGCATCTGTGTTTGCCCATGTTATAAATGCCTTCTCACTCCCTACCAGCCAGGCTCGTGCCAGGCAAGCACAGCCAGGACAATAGTCTGTGAGATGCATTTACTTTGCTTAATGGTTCTAATTAGAGCCCTCATTTGCAGCGTTTGAAAGTCAATGCAGGAAATAATAGAAGTGCTGATATCAGTGAAGCGGCAAAATAGTTAAAAAGTGTCTGTTAAATAGTTTCTTCCCTGTTCTATGGCACTTTGTACGAGAGAAAAACACTTTGAACATAATCTAGCAAGTCGCTGGAATTCTAATTGAATTTGCCATCTCTTTACCTGTTTTTTTTTTTTTTTTTACTTTTTAGGCATGACCAGCTTATTGTGATGATAGCCAAAATTCATAAGCCAGTCTGCACAATTTGGTAAACATTTCTGTAAAGGCCATCAAGAAGTTCTTCAAGGATTCCCTTAGAATCAGCAAGCACTCTTAGACCCCCTACACCCTGAAATAAAAACTGAGCTCGTGGTCAGAGGAGCATAATGAATGTTTGGCCTGGGTGGACAAGCGCAACAAGGAACTCAATTCCACCACCTCTGGCTCATGCCCTATGCTCCCTGCTCACCACTATCGCTTGTAAACACAGAAGTCCAGCTTCTGTGTTTACAAGTGACAGCTTGTCTCCCAATGGCTCCCACAGATCTGATCTCCTGAGCGGCTGCCACTGAGTGCAGGATGGGGAGGGACAAGGGAGATGCAGATCCCTACACCTCCACTGGATGATCTCCCTACAAGTGAGAGAGGCAGAGCCACCTACAGTGTGCAGGCAGGTACTAGAGCCAGCTAGGTGCTTCAGTTTAATACAGCTACACAAGTAAGACGTGGAAGATGGTGGAGAATTTAAGGAGGGTGGGAGAAGATGGAAGAGGGGTCGCATGTAGAGGTCAGCTCTGAAGAGAGACATATAGGGGATGCAGAGATAAGCAGCTGTGGAAGAAGGCCAAACTGCGTGTGTAGAGCACCACTGAACTTTGCACTCTGTGTGTAGTGCACCACTGAACTCTGCACTCTGTATGCAGCGCACCCCTGAACTATGTACATAGCCCATCCCTGAACTCTACACGTAGTGCACCCCTGAACTCTGCACTCTGTGTAGCACCCCCTACCCCAAACTCTGCACTCTGTGTAGCACCCCCTACCCCAAACTCTGCACTCTGTGTAGCACCCCCTACCCCAAACTCTGCACTCTGTTTGTAATGCATGCCTGGTATTTAATGCCCGTTTCACTGTTAGTGAAATCTGACCACTCCCACTATTTGATGTAATTTGGAGGGGCTGGGGGAGGCCCCGAAACACAACCAATCAGCCTTTTCATGGTAGGGACAGATTTCTGTTGGCACTAGGCTAAGTGTGCCATGGTGTGCCATTGATTGGTGGGCATGGTGAAAGGTGGATGTTCCTGAAGCAAATGGTTTATTTTGATACACTTTTTCGCATGTCCTCATATGAGCTTCCTTGTGGCTGTCCAAATTTGGTCACATGACATCGGCCATAAAGAAATTCAGTGCCGAAAGACTTTTAGGTGCTGTGGTTGCAGGTCTGAGCAAGTAGCTAATATACTGTAATGCCCAGCATGCGTGACTGACTGCAGTTCCCGCTCTGAGCAATGTCTGAATGGTGAAGTATTTCCAACCGGGGACCAGAAAACATATCCAATTAATACTGGCCATAAATTTCACATGCGCCAGAATGTATATGATTGTGTAATTTCTGGGCCATTGAGATGAACCTGGATGATGGCTGAACAAAGATAGTTTCATCCTGTGACTGTGAGTGGTAATAATTACCTGAAAGTATAACACTTACACATTAGTTAGCATGCATACAGTGGCGGCTCGTCTATAGGGTGGACCTGAACTCAAAATGTGACGATTTGCTGTGTTGAAAGGAAACATGTAGAAATGTTAACTATGCCTAAGTATTACCCTAAAAAAATGCATCTTTGCTCTTGGGTTCCTTCTAAAAAATAGCAGTCTCTAACTACTAGTCTCAGAAGATTTCGAGTGATATTTGGTGATGTCACCACTGTGCTGCTCGCTGTGCTCCTTGTTGGAGGCTCTGAAGCTAAAGCTCATTATTTACCAAGGTGGCCACCTTCAAACAGAGATGTAGTGCAGAACAAGGCATAGTAAGCAGGGCCGGGAAAAGGCGTGGGCAGGAGGGACATCTGCCCCGTAAGCAGAGAAGCCAGGGGGCAACAAATAGAATCAGGGTGGTACACCCATTCTATGGCATTTATTAACAGTGGGTGAGTGGTGGTGCAATTCTGGATCCTTGCCATGGGTACTGGATGACCCTGTCCTGGTACTGATAGTAAGTCAGTAATGGGGACACAATCAGCTGCAGGGAGACGACAGGCAACACTGGTGACTAGTCTTTTGCCCTCTGCCAGCCTATTTTTGGAAACAACTTTCAGAGTGTAGGAAGAGGTTATCCTTGTTCTCCTATAATGAAGACTCCTCCTCCTTGGTTACAATGCTTGTATCTAGGTAGGGAGGGGAGCTAAACAATTAGTTCGTGGAGTGTTTTAGAGTGCAGAGAGAGATGTAGAGTGGCCGCAAGCTACATACCCTTTGTGGGTTTCCCTGTTATTGGCAATCTGAGGAGTTGCCCTAGACCGTGACCAGATGGGAACAGCAGCTTTAGTATTCCAGAAGATTTGGGTACATGGACTATGATAAGAAGGTTAAAGAAGGAGGGGGTCGGGACTTTAGATGAGGCAAGCACTTAAAGACGCATACAATCACTGAGGATTTGTATAAAAACAGTCAGTTTATTAATCACAATGTCCTGAGAGTAAATAATATACATGCACAACAATGCATTATGCATACATTAAATTCATATATATATATATATATACACACATGTAACAACAAGCCCAATATTCCATGATGGCTAGCAGCATACATTTCTAATATCTGGGTTGGTATAGTAAATTACATAATTCAAGAGTAGAATTCGACAGTGTTGCAAATATCATGGTGCAGTTCTGGATGGTAAACACGTAATGTGACGTCAATCAACTCTACGCGTTTCATGGTTTAAATACCACTCGTCAGGAGCAGATGCCAAAAAGAGTGAGTCTAAAAAGTAAATGAATAAAAATTAGAATGAAAAAGTAGGTCAGACTGCATCAAAC
>BLSH010035668.1:815834-835218 GCA_018402905.1 Glandirana rugosa
CCCACCACGTCACCTACACTGACCATATTTGAATCCACCAAATCCACGTGTGACAAAAATGAGAATCAACATAAAATAGAAAATTTGTCACGTCGGCACACGAGACTTGTTTTCCATCGAGGTTCTTGTCTACCAATCATTGTTGATTCATGAGGCGAAACTCGTGGGACTTGGGGTTTTCAGCACGTATTTTGTCTTTTTCAAATAACACCTACTTTGTTGTTTCGTAGTTTCCCCAACTAAAGGGTTTGTTGATCGTTAGTCTTAATTTCATGTCAAAGGATTGGCTGGATTAGAGAGGGAAACATCAAAAGGGATACGAAAAGGATATCGTCAAAGGTTATGTAACTGTGATACCCCAACTAAATCATTTTGCCTTCTCACGTTTTACACCCCGTCGAAACGTATCTTTGGTTAGTCGAAGACAAAAAAAAAAAAAAAAAAATAAGCAGTTTCGAATTGACTAACCCCATAGTGTCAATGTATTGGAAACTGCTATAGGAAAAGCATAGGGAAAACTACAAAGGGAGAGATTAGGTCGGTTAGGAAACTGTACTTTAATTCTGATTGCTAGTTGTTTGGGAAATCAACCCCTTTGATGCTTTGTTGTTTCATCCACAATAAACTTTTTCTGTTTTATGCACGACTTTTGGGGTTCAGGGTGCTCAAAGCGGAGTACTTAGTTGTTACTAACCATCTGTTCTTGGAGCTACCTTTTGTTCAGAGCACACGGCTGCACTGTTTAAAAGATAAAATACAACTAAGAGTAAAAACAGTGTGCACCTAAACCACCTAAGTTTATACCAGTCACATCCACTGCACCACCCTATCCCCATAAATAAAATAGAAACAAATTTAGGCATTCATCGGTTAGGCCTATTGTCTCTGGTTAACTGTCCTGCCCATTTAACACTGCTCAGTTCTCTACAGTGTCTTAAAGGAGAAGTACAGCCAAGTACTTAAAGGAGAAGTACAGCTTGTTTGACTGTACTTCTACTGTGGATCACAGGAGTGCATACCATTCGGCACTCCTGTGACCCGGTTTTAGCCGACAGTGGGCTGAAGCCTGCTGTCAGCTTATGTCACAGAGCCGGTCCAGGCTTGGGAAAGATTGCGACAACATGGTTGGCATCCGCCCACAACCCTGGACCGACACCCGGCTCAGCTTCTCAGAGAGCAACTGAGAGGCTGTGCCAGCCCCTCCCACCCCCTCCACAGCCCAGGGCTTCAGTGAGGGTGGCAGAGCAAAGAGCTTAAAGCCGACAAGGGGCTGATGCTGCATCCACCTCGGTAAGTATGATTCTTAAAAATAAAAAAAAGGGGGGTGTGACCGGATGTGAAAGGGTGAGGACAGGAAATAGAGAGCTCTGGCTCCCATGCAACAGAATCCACTGCAATCATCCTGTAATCGATCGACCCATCGATGCCATTCTAGTAAGAAACAGCCTCCACCCAAGGTAACAGGCTCCACGGCAGTCACACGTGCGGAGCCATCTTGGCTTCCAGAGACGGAAAGGCAGCAGCGGTGCAGACAGCCCTGCGGCTCCTGTTGAACATGGAGCTGGATGGAGGAGAATACGCACAGCCAGCAGGTATGGAACAGCCAACGGCTGAAACATCCACCGCAGCTATCCTGACGGCCACAGAGACCAGCATATCTACCCTTATGGGCAGAATAGACTCCCAGGCCATAGAGTGCAGCCTTATCAGGACAAGTTCAGAGGCCGTGTTGCTGCAGCAGAGAACCGCATTTCAGATGTAGAGGAGACCGCAGGCACGACTTCCCAATATGTGGTGGAATTACAGCGTACTGTAAAAATCCTCATGGCACGGTCCGAAGACACAGAAAATAGACTGCAATGTAATAACCTGCGAGTGATGGGTCTCCCAGAGGGCTCTGAGGGCTCGGATCTTACAGGCTTTGCTGAGAAATTCTTTAAAGATATCCTATCACTGAAACAAGTTTCCTCGGCCTATATCATGGAGCGGGCCCATAGGGTTCCCACAGGCCCCAGACCACAGGGAGCGCCGCCTGGACCGCTCCTGGTTCGCTTCTTAAATTACAGGAATAGAGATCTCATTCTTGCTGAAGCCAAGAAGCAGCACCGGTTTGAAAACACCACATTGCACTTATTTCCTGACTTCTTCCTGGAGTTGCAGAAAAGTCACCGCTCATTCGTGGAGGCTCGCAAAAGGCCAAGGGAGAAGGGGCTCAAATAAGGTATGCTATACCCCAGTAGGCTCAGAGTTGAATATTGGGGCTTCGTGAATTTCTTTGAAGTACCTTTGTATGTCTCGGATTGGCTGGATACGCTGGATTAAGTTTCTTCGTGGGAGTTTGGGGCCATAGGCCTCCTGCTACTGGCCCTATTTGGAAAGGGAAAAGTTATCCTTTGCTTTCATGTTTGTAACTGACACTGTTATCTTTCAGGGGTCCGGGAGGGCCACTCATTTGGTATGTTTTATCATTGGGGGCCCTGCATATTACTTATAACTTAAACAATGTTCTGCCCTCCACATGATTAGTCTATAATGGCTGACTGATGTGCATTATGTACATATATGCATGGGGCTCGGAAGCTCTCAAGAACGATATGTTTTTTGTTTTTACCTTTTTGTTTTATCCTGTGGCTGATGAGAACAGTATCGGTCAATAGACGGGACCCCTGTTTACCTTTCTTCACTACTCTATTTTTCTACTATTGGAGCGTATGGAGTGACTGTCTATGGAAGTGCATTGCAAGCTGGGTTTTGTTTAAGGGTATAAGTCCACCTGTTGGTTGCTGTTTTTTGTTTTTGATATGTGGGCGAGACAGGGACATTTAGACTTTTGGTTTGGAATGCTAAAGGGGTATTACCTCCCTGTTTTTTGTGGGTTTTTTCTTACCTGGTGTTTTTCCCCCCACCCCAAAACGGGTAAACCCATGGGCGAGTCACGAGATATCCCATGTGTTTGGTTGTGGGGATCCTCAGGGGCATGCATGGCTTTTTTGTTTTATATGTTATAAATGTGTTATATGTACTTGGTCTATATGTCTTCTTCTGCAATCTGTGTGGCTCTGTATGACCCTGGAGCCTAATTTTCACCCTAGGCTTCTATCTAGTGACCTTTTTGTGTATTACAGTCATGACTTTAAATGTTTGTATTATCTCCTGGAATGTCAGGGCATTCAATTCTAAATTTAAGAGGGCTCTGGTGTTAAAATACTTGCAGGCCCGTCACCCCCACACCTTATGGGTAGTAAAATGATGGCACTGAAAGTCCATGGGTACACAAAACCATTCATGCCACGTTCTCTTCTTATGCCAGGGGCGTGTCAATACTTATACACAGATCATTACCTTGCGTTATTGAGGAGGTGATTACAGATTATGGGGGCAGGTATCTCATAGTACTTATCTCCTCTCCCCTAAGGAGGCCCATCTCCTTATTAAACATAGATTTCAAGGTCTTAACTAAATTGTTGGCTACCAGATTAATGTCAATTTTGGATCATATTATCTCCCCAGACCAGACTGGCTTTATGCCCAAGAAAGCCACTGATATCAACCTGCGTAGGGTATTTACGCCTACGCATTTGAGTTCAGATATCTCCAGTGGAGGAATCTTGGTTTTTCTCCATTTGGAAAAGGCCTTTGATTCCGTTGACTGGAAATATATGCTTATGGTGTTGGAGGTGTTTGGCTTTGGCCCACACTTTAGAAAATGGATTGCCTTCCTATATCAATCCCCAACAGCAGCTATTAAACTAAATGGCCAGCTGCAAGTGAACAGGCACCTGCCACAAAGACCCTAAAGAAAGTACTATTGAGTTCCTGTGTGGTGGCTTAGCAACTGAGGAGTGCCTCTGAATGGGAGGAGGGCTGCTGTTAAGCCGTGGATGATGGAGGCTGGTGAAGACCAGATGAAAGGCACACAGCATGAGGGAAGACCGGGTTGTATTTCCAGAGGTGTGATAGGCTGAGGCAAGCTTCCTCACTGGGCAGCCCACAATGACGTCACTTGCTGGGCTGTACTGCAATGTAGCCGGCGAAAATCAATGCCAGAGGGAGTGGCAAGGGGTGGCAAGATTAAAACATTGGTCCCGTCATCATGACGACATGTTTTGCCCTCCGCGCTTTGTCAAGTCATGTGATGGGACGGACCAATGGGACTTAAGAGGCTTGGAAACTGGAAGTATAGGGGAAGGAAGACGTGTGCTGTATTGTAAACACAACCTATGACCCTTCCGTCCAAGATCATGACATCCCATCTACCGTTAGCACCAGCCTCCATCATCCACGGCTTAACACCAGCCCTCCTCCCGTTCAAAGGCACTCCAGGACCCTTCTATATAGGACAGGTAGGTAACATCCAGCCTGAGGCTTAAGACTGTGTTTTGCCTGTGGTGAGCTGGCAGGTGTTTGTAAAGGTTGTTAATCAATAAGCGCTCAACGGTTTTGAACATCCAAGGCTGTGATTTGTGTTCATGGAGAGACTGTGCTGCTCCTATCCTATATACTAACTGAGATACCTGTGGCTAAGCGCTTTATGGAACTTTTTGTTGCCAATTATTCAATTAAATGGCATGCTGTCATAAGTTTTTTTCAGACGGGAGGGGTACTCGCCAGGGAGGCTCTATGTCACCTGGTCTTTTTGCCATGATGATCGAACCTTTGGCTGTGGCTTTGAGGACTTCCAAGGAAGTGCAGGGGATATCTGTGGGCAGCCTGACCGAAAAGACAGCACTCTATGCGGACAACATGGTTCTTTTCTTACGAGGCTTGGACACATTTTTGACTGCAGCGTTTTAAATGTATTTGCTACCTACTCGGGCTCAAAGGTCAACTGGGGTAAATCCCAGATCCTCCCCTTAAGAACACCAAATCCTTCCTGCAGGGTTCCGACTAATAGCCCCTCTGCAACAAGTAGATAAAGTCAAATACCTTGGCTTATATATCTTCAACAACAACGGGTGTTACAATTGCCATGGAAACAGGGGTGTCTGTCAGTCCCTGATTTCTATAAGTATTTTTTGGCAGGGCAGCAAGTATGCACTCATAGATGCGTTAGCCTGCAGGGTGATGATGCTGCCATCACTTTGCAAGCAGCCATTGTTGGCTCTTACAAAGCGTTGACTCATCTGTTGCTATGGGAAAATAAGGCCCCTTATTCGATCACGTTATCCATGAGGGTCGGGCATGGGCGGTGACAAATATAGGAAGTGGGGACACCGTTTTCTCTCCCCACACTCTGTTGTGGAGGTACCCCAATTTGATCCAATTTTTGGAGTACCCAGATCCAATTATTTGGACTAAGTTCGTCTTAGGATATATAGTGGGGGGTGGGAAACTCCTCACGTTTGAGGACCCGAAAGCGAAATTTCAACTTCCAAACACTTACTTGTTTCTCTTCCTCCAACTTCATCACACATTTGAGGCCCAATTTGGAAGTAATATTCTCAGTTTGCAAATGATTGACCTAGAGTCTTTCCTTAGGGACGAAGAATTGGACAAGGTTCTGTCTAATATATGCTGCAGTACGGGCTGGGAGGTGGTGTTCCCTCAGCTGGATGGGGACGACTGGGACAATATATATCGGATATCAACTTTACCAGGTTGGTGTCGGTTAGGAGCCACCTAATTCAATTTAAATTCCTATATAGGGTATACCTTACTCCAGATAAATTGGCCAGGATGATCCCTATCCATCTGCTGGTGGTGCACCTCCTCAGATGCTGGCTTCCTGCCTATATTCTGGAATTGTGTCTTTATCCAAAAATTCTGGAAGGAGGTCACTGAATGCATATAGGATATAACTGCTGTACACATCCAAGCAATGGCAGAGGCTTGTCTCCTAGGTTTGGTGGATGCTTTGGCTGCAAAAAGAGTGACACGCACTCTGTTAACAATTTTACTTTATTATGCTAGGAAGCAAATTGTGCTCTTTTGGAAAAAGACTACTCCCCCCACTATTGCAGCTTGGAAGGCCATTGTAAACAAGGCTGTCCCTTTGTACATAGCCACATATGCTAGCTAAATTTGATAAAGTGTGGGGTAGTTGGATGAACAGCACATCTACTGTCTCAGATTAAAATGGATTGGATATACAGTCCATTTGTGGGAGGTGCAACATATAATGAGTAATAATCCTATTTGGGGTGAGGTGGTATTAGAGTGGGGCACTCTAGGTAAGGAGATGAACATTATGGATTGAGAATCTATATAGGTGATTGGTGCACTGATGGAAAGAGCAATGCTTGGAAGGAGAAAATGTATTATACAATTTGCCATTATTTTAAATGTTTTATACATAGAGGGGTTGGATCCTGCACTTCTGTTTGGGGGTCGGGGTAACGGGGTCATATGTCGAGTCCAAAGTCGAGGAAGTGTATGTTATGTACTGTTTCAACGGTCATGTTGGACCGTAAGGCTTTGTGCCTTTATATCTTTTCTAATGTTACCATAAACTTAATAAAGAAAATTTTCAAAAAAAAAAAATCCCATACTTCTTTTTTAATTCCTTTAGTAAAACCCCAGCCTGTGCTATTTGCCTCTAATAAATTTAAATAGTCCTGCTGATGGCCAGTTTTACCCTTCTGTGTTATGTGTGGTCTATTAATTCTTGTAGTAAAACCCCCACCTGTACTCTTTTTCTCCTGTATATTTCAGCCAACTTTCCCACATTAAACTGCTGCTGGTCAAGTTTACAGCAGACATGTGCAGAGCGAAAACATTTGTTTAGTTTAGATTCACTATTTACATAAATTTGTTTAGATAAATTTGTTTAACTCATTTTCGGAATTAGATTCATTTATTCGAATTCTAATCGATTTGAATTGTATTTGAATTGAATCCCATTCCGAATCAGATTTATTCTATTCGAAATCCGAATTTTGAAAGATGGTTATATTCTTTGTATTCCATTCTTTTCTATTGTTTTTTTATATTCTTTTCTTTTGTTTTCTATTATATTGTATTCTTTGCTATTCTATACTAATTCAAATGTATTCTATTCGAAATTCGGAAAACGTTTATAATGTTGTATTCCTTCTGCTGTAGTCTTTTCCATTGTTTATTCTATTCTATTCTTTTTCCATTTTATTCAAATTCATTCTATTTGAAATCTAAATTTTGGAAGACGGATATATTCTATTTTATTTTTTTATTCTATTCCTTTATTTTATAGAATTTAATAGGATTGGCTTCTAAGTCTGGGCTCGCCGACGCCTTGGCTGATCAAACCCAAGTAGATTTACCCACCACTATTAATAATCTATGAAAAAGTTTGCTAAAAGCTTTGTTTTTATGTCCTGGCAAAACTAAGGTTTCACTTTAGCTCCTATGAAATACATATAAGGTAACTGTTTTATCTGCCAAAAGAATTCATATTTCTGTCCATCCACATGCAGGTCTCTTCCCCACTCTCAACAGACAGAAAAAAAGGAGAAACAGCACACTGATGAGCTCTTTTCATTGTCACTCTGCTCTTTCCTCCTATCCTCCTTATACCCCGATTGGGTCATGTTGCTGCTTCTCCCTCCCCTCCTTGAGCTCTGCTATACAGGGACTGCAAAAGGCTGATGACAAGTCAACCTCAGGCACTTACACTGCTTGTATTAAAAATAAAATACACTATATTGCCAAAAGTATTGGGACACCTGCCTTTACACGCACATGAAATTTAATGACATCCCAGTCTTAGTCTGTAGAGTTCAATATTGAGTTGGCCCACCCTTTGCAGCTATAACAGCTTCAACTTTTCTGGGAAGGCTGTCCACAAGGTTTAGGAGTGTCTATGGGAATGTTTGACCATTCTTCCAGAAGCACATTTGTGAGGTCAGGCACTGATGTTGACGAGAAGGCCTGGATCGCAGTCTCCGCTCTAATTCCTCCCAAAGGTGTTCTATCGGGTTGAATGGAAGAATGGTCAAACATTCCTATAGATAAGTATGGGCTTGGGCATGTTCGCAAGTGCACGTGCCCGAACCTGCCGGGAAGTGAACCCTGCACTATGCTAATCAGAGGCAACGAAACATTCCCTGATCGCTGCAGCCGCGCATCGGGGAAATGTCTCACTGCCTGCGAACACGCCCGAGCCCATCCTTACCCATGGACACACTCCTAAACCTTGTGGACAGCCTTCCCAGAAGAGTTGAAGCTGTTATAGCTGCAAAGGGTGGCCCAACTCAATATTGAACCCTACAGACTAAGACTGGGGTGCCATTAAAGTTCATGTGCGTGTAAAGGCAGGCGTCCCAATACTTTTGGCAATATAGTAAACATTTCATGCTATAATAAATACAGAACTGCATAAATTGGTGTCTTTTATATCTCTTTGGAGTTTAGACTTAAAGCATTGCACCATATATCCTAAATGTACTTAAAAAAAAAAAGTTATTATCAAGGTGACCAGCTTATGCCAACACTGGGCTGAGCGTCAAATCACCCATACCCCCTGGTCACTAAAGTGTTAAGGAACATGCAGTGGAGGGTCATGTCTCTGCTAGGTTGGCGTGATCAGGCTTAGCGACGGGATTTGAATAAAAGGTCTTTGCGTAAATGGGGCTTATTCAATGAGGCCTGAATGTCGTTATGTAAATCAGTTCAGAGGCAGATTGAAGAAATAAATCATGAAATCGCGGAACGCTGGTTTAAAGGACACGATGGAAATAAATGGAAACAATTACTTTATGTTAAATTGTTTACCTTGACTACTGTAGCAAACTTATTGACCTCTTCTCCTATTCATTTTATTTCTTTATTTAATTTTTTTTTTACATTTATTTATTATATTAAAGATAGTGGTGAGCATTTATGCATATGTGGCAAAGCATACATTCTCCTTAACTTTTTCAGGACCACTGTATGGCTTCCTGACACCTTGAAAATAAAGGTTTTAATTTAAGGCCAATATATTATTATTATTTATTATTACACAGGATTTATATAGCTATAGATAAAGCAAATCTGAACTTAGGTGCAAATGGCAAAAGCTAATAGCAAAAGCAAATGGTATAGGTGCCCCTGACGAAACCCGCAGGGCAGAGCCACGTACACATGCAACCACGCATGCGCGATTCATTGTTGCCCCTTTTGGTCATTGGAGGAAGTGCTGTTCCTAGTGTCTTTCATGACTGAACTTCATCTATCTATGTGAGTGTAATCGAAATTGTTTTATGGGCAGCGGCGGCGGCTTCTCTTCGGGTTGCGGGCATCTCCTCCCTCGGTCCCCCTGCGTCTCTTCCCTCCTGCTCTCGGCAGCCAATCCGATCTCATCTCCTTTTGGGCGACGGGTCTCGGGACGGCGACCCGCTTCCTGATTGGCCGGGAGGAGGATCAGTGTGAGAACAGCGAATATTCATTCAACCTACTAAACCCTCTGGCTTTAGTCACGTGTTTCAAAAAAACACTCCCCCCCCCATTAGAATTCATGCGTCTGGGCCCTATGTAGACCAGGGGGTCGGACACATGGATGGGGGGGCGGCGCCCGTGTGCCCCTAATGGATGGGCCGCCGCTGCAGCTGATTTTAAATCCCCCACAGCATTCGGTTTTCCAGAGGAGGACAGAAATTCCCCATTGCCTGCAGGGCTGCTCTGGATGTTTTAAACAAAGTGCATTTTGATCGCTCTTAGTAAGGGAGACACATATTAGACAAGCGCAATTCGTTTCGTTCCAAATGTGTTTTATTTAATTAACGAAAATCCGTTTACCAAATTTTTCTGAATATTAGTAAATTTGAATAGTCGAATATTCGTAAATTTGAAAATTTGTAAATTTGAGAATTTGAAACCCCGAACATTTGAAAATCAGAAATAATAACTAACTATAATAACTTAACTATTACTAATTACTAAATTATAGGTATTGCCATTTCCTTTCAAATTTGGCTGTTAGTGAACGTAACGAATACAAATTTATTATTATTTAACGAACTATCCGAAATAACGAATGCCGTATCTAAACGAATGGAATGTAATGAATTAATAATAATGAATAACAATAATAATAACTTTTTTTATTATTATTATTTATTATTCATTTGTTCCATTCCATTTGTTTAGATGCTGCATTCGTTATTTTGAATAATTTGTAACTTCGGATAAATTTGTTACGTTCATTCACTAACAGCCAAATTTGAAAAGAAATTCCAATACCTATAATTTAATAGTTAGTTATTATTTCAAATTTTCAGATTTTCCAATTTTCGAATTTACGAATTTTTGAATTTACGAATTTACAATTCGAAAAACAAAAAACCAATGAAACGAAAATGAACAAATTTTTCAGCAGTGCACAAGTCGATCACATATGTTTTGGTAGGCGCAATAAGAGCTCTTGCACGTGACTCTTTGGCTTTCTTAGGACCTTCATTTCTCAGCACAGCTTGCAGGACCGTCAGATTTATTTAACCATTTGGATCCTGGTGTTTTGAACTTTTACTTTCTCCTTAGTAGGAGTCACAATTCTTTTTCATTTAACCCCTTGGCAACAGCTGAACGCAAATATGCGGCCTTTCGGTGCCTGGTCCTTGGTGCAGGGGAGCCGCATATTTGCGTGAATTGCTGCCCATACACCTGTGCCGAGAGTGCGTGTGCTTCGCTCTCCCGCCACAGTCATGAGTTTTCGGACCAAGTGACCGCCATGACAGCCAATCATGGTGGTCACATGATCTTAAGCTGCGCCCTGCATCCCGACGTCATAAACCTCTTAAAGGCACTAAGAGGTTAACTATCACGTAGCACTTTATTGTTTGTTTTTATTTTTAGTGCTGCACTGTTTATACAGGATTTATATAGCGCCAACAGTTTGAGCAGCGCTTTACAAAATGAAGGCAGACATTACAGTTATAATACAATTTGGTATAAGAGGAATCAGAGGGCCCTGCTCATTAGAGCTTTCGAGGGAGGGTCAATATATTTAAAGCAATATCTTCCTAAACTGGCTCATTTAATTCATCTCTTTCTTATTAAAGCCCAACTCCAGCCCCCAACCCATTTTTTCTAACCTTTTTGGTCCATGAAACATCCCCAGCATAATTTTTATTTAGAAAAAAATATATATATATATTTTTTTTTTTTCCATGGAGGGCAGGTTCTGAATGCTGTAGGAACTGGCACCAGGTTGGCTGGATGGCACCCTTTCAGGATGCAGGTCCTTGATGATTTGGGCTTGCAGGAAGTGGGTTGGATGACACTGAAAGGTTAATTTGCTAAAACTGGAGAGTGCAAAATCTTGTGCAGCTGTGAATGGCAGCCAATCAGCTTCTAACTTCAGCTTGTTCAATTAAGCTTTGACAATAAGGCTGGGTTCACTCTGTCCGACATTTAAACGGTCCGAATTTGATCCTACTTTGCTGTGCGATTTACGGTCCTACATAGGGTCAAAGTCGGACCGATTCTCCGTGAATAGGGATCCGACTTTGATCTCGACACTGGCAGGCACCTTGTGCTCTGGGGATCTTGAAGGGGAACTCCGCGCCCAAAATAAAAAACAGCATGGGGTCCCCCTCCAGGAGCATACCAGGCCCTTTGGTCTGGTGTGGATTTAAGGGGAACCCTGCGCCAAATAAAAAAAAAATGGCGTGGGGTTCCCGCCAATATCCATACCAGACCCTTTTCCGAGCACGCAGCCTGGCAGGCCAGGAAAGGGCCCCCCATCCCAAAGCACCTTGTCCCCATGTTGATGAGGACAAGGGCCTCTTCCTGACAACCCTTTCCGGTGGTTGTCAGGGTCTGCGGACGGGGACTTATCGGAATCTGGAAGCCCCCGTTAACAAGGGGGCCCCCAGATCCCGGCCCCCCAACCTATGTGAATGAGTATGGGATACATTGTACCCCTACCCATTCACCTGAAAAAAAAAGTGTAAAATAAAAACCACACTACACAGGTTTTTAAAATCTTTTATTAAATCTGCTCCGGTGTCTTCTTCCAGCTTCCAAAATCCGGCTTTTCTTTTTTCTGCTCTTTTGCGGGGTCTTCTTTCTTTTCCCTCTCTGTGGTGTCTTCTGCTCTTTTACCGGTCTTCTCTGCTGTCCTCTTCCCTATGTTCTTCCTCTCTTCTTCTTCCCAGTTGACATGACACGATCTCCTTCACGAATGCCCTCTCTGCTGTGTGCTGTGCCTTATATTGGCATGGGGCGGGGCCACCTGCTGACATCATCCGGAAGTCACGCCCCGTATGGTGCCACATCCTGTAGCGGAGCTGTGATGTCATAAGGGGCGTGGCTTCCAGATGATACCAGAGGGTGGCCCCGCCCCATGCCAATATAAGGCACAGCACACAGCGAAGAGGGCATTCGTGAAGGAGATCGCAGGGGAGAGCCCTAGAGATAGTGTGAGTATTTCAGCCTTAAAGCAGAACTTCAGCCATTTTTTCATCTTTCCATCTATTAAATCTTGTTGTTTTACCTTCGGATAGTAAAACGTTTTTATTTTCTGCCAGTAAATACCTTATACAGCCCACTTCCTGTTTCTTGGCTGGTAAAATGCCTAGGCTGATGACATCATGCACAGCTCTCTCTCGTGAGAGTTTGCCAGAAGGGAGGGGGTCATGAGTCATAAGAGGGTCAATGAGAGGTGCAGGGCTGGAGGTGTGTAAATCCAGGAAGTGAACAGGCAGCAGCTTCAGCTGCCCACAGTAAAAATGATTGCAGCTAGACTCAGTGGAGGGAGATTTCTGCAGCATATTTGACAAGTGCAGAATCACAGTATATATAAAATAATATGCAAAGTGGTTGGAGGGAAGCTTCAGAATGGCAAAGATGTTTTTATTACAAATTACGTGAGCAGACTGCAGTTCCTCTTTAAAGTGTTACTGAACCCAGGAGCCTGCAGTCACTATATCTGGTCTCCCACAGTACACAGAACATGGAAATGCAATTATGTTAGTAAATATAAACTGTTAAATACCAGTGGCGGCTGGTGATAATCTTTTTTTTTGCGCCCACAGCCACCCCCCCGGTCCGGTTTGTCGGTAGGTCGGGCCATCTGCACCCCCCTAGGAGGTCGGTTACGACCCTGGCACTTACCACATCTATGGTGCAGGCAGCGTTTCCCTGCAGGGCGGCTTCGACCGCGCGTCTCCTCCTAGGCCAACTGGAATGCTTCTCCTTTCGGCCAATTGGGAAACGGGTCTCAGACCCACTTCCTGATTGGCCAGGAGGAGAATCAGTTGAATGAATATTCACTATTGTCACACAACTGGGTGGGCTTGGGGAACAGTGCTCTGCACCCTGAGCCCACCCTATTTTGAGGCCCCAGGCTCTAATCATGTGCTTCAAAAAAAAAACCCTGAATTTCACCCCGCATGTAGATTAGGGGGCCGGACGCATGGATAGGGGAAGCGGCGCCCATGTGCCATGTTTCTATCAGTGTCTGGTTAGAGCTTGAAGGAGGAGTTTTCATTCCCCCCCCTGACTATGAGGCTGCAGGACCCGTGACCCCCTGTCTGGACAGTACTGATTGGCCTTGTGCTGATCACATGCACTCTCTCAAGAACAAAAAAAAAACCTCTAGAAATACACACCAAACTGAGCATGTGCAGAGTGCCCCCCAAGGCTTTGTACTATCAGGAGATGAATTGGGGACTGTGGAAGAAGAGCAGGATCAGAGAAGACAGGATCAAACAGCCTTTTAACACAATGCAGAGGATTAACCCCTTAGGTTCCACAGGGAATATAACAAGCATGCTATTCTGCATATACAGACTGATTTTACTATTGTGGGTTTAGTAACACTTTAAAAATAAAATCATGCAGGGTAATATTTTTTTTCTTTTACAAAGCTGAAATTGGGCTTTTAAAATTCTCTATTATTCTGTCGATAATCTATCTTTCTATTTATTTGAAAATGAGCACAGAATAAATAACCAATAGATACAATAATAAACAATAACATTTTTCTATCTTCAAATATAACATTTTCTTTTTATTAAGTAATCTGGAAACATTTTTCCGCAACGCCTTCACAGGAGTGGGCCGCTGATTAACTTACTCTCATAATGTGAAGTTTGATAAACCTATTTATCGCCACTCAAGTTCAATAAATGAAATTTTCAGTCCTACATCCGTAACCTTTCTTATAACGTCCCTCTACCTACTCTCATATTACTTTGTTATCTGCACAATATATCATCTTCATTGTTATCATCAGTGGCAGATATACATAGATGGATTCAGGAGCAGCAATAATACTCTATTAGGCCACAAGGGAATATTTTCTTTATGAGGTCGCAAGTTATGACATTGTCATTTACATTCATTTACATAGTATTTTATTGTAAGGTATTAGAAATCCTAGCTCAGAAATATACAATTTAAAAAAAATAAACCCTCTTTGTTATTTAAAAAATATAATTAGAAAATATATAAATTAACCACTTGCTGACCGGGCCTTTTCTGGAACTTTTTGTTTACAAGTTTAAATCATTATTTTTTGCTATAAAATTACATAGAACCCCCAAACATTATATATATACATATATATATATATATATATATATATATATTAGCAGAGACCCTGTAGAATAAAATGGCGATCATTGCAATATTTTATGTCACACTGTATTTGCGCATCGGTCTTTCAAACGCATTTTTTTTTTTTTTTTTAAAAATACACTTTAATGAAAAAAAAAAACCCCCACTAAAGTTAGCCCAATTTTTTTGTATAATGTCAAAGATTTTATTTCAGGTACTTATAATAAAGATGATGTAATGCTGAGTAAATAGATACCCAACATGTCACGCTTTAAAACGGCGCATGCTCATGGAATGGCGGCAAACTACGGTTCTTAAAAATCTCCATAGGCGACGCTTTAAACTTTTTTACAGGTTTAGAGTTAAAGAGGAGGTCTAGTGCTATAATTATTGCTCTTGTACAAGCTGTGGTTTGACATTACTTACATATGTGGGTGCAACTTACGCATGCGTTCGCTTCTGCGTGCGAGCACGGAGGGATGAGGCGCTTTAATTTTTTTTTAATTTATTTTACTTTTTATTTTTACACTGTCCCGAGAACCGGAAGTGGCGTCGGAGGTCACTCCGGTCCTTCCAAGGGCATAGAGCCTTCCTGCCTAGCCATCAGCCAATTGCTTCTGGGTTTACCGAGGGCTCCGGTAAACCCGTAAAGGACCGGAAAGCAGCGCGGGGGGGGGCACCTCTCCCGTAGCATCTGAAAGCGATCCTGTGGCAACAGGATCCTGTGGCTGCCATCACTTTTATCTAGTGCCGAATTACCCACAGAAAAAAATGATATGGGGTTATGGCAGATAGATGCTGCCATAACCCCGGTATTAAATGTCAAAGTAACAATGTAGATATACTGTGGGCAGTCTGTAAAAGTTTTAAAAAATTATCAATTTCAAAATTGCATGAAAAAATTTTTTTTTTTTTCAATGAGCCACTATTACCAATATCAGAAAAATATAAGCAGTTATAAACGTGCTGATAGATTAGTGGAGTGATTTCAGTGGAATGAATTTCACAAAAACATTTCCAAAATGGAAACTTTCAATTTCACTCACTGAGCTGCTTAGGCAAAATTTGTGTGAAAAAAAATGCTCTTTTAAATCCCTTAGTGCATCTTTTTTCATTGTATTTGGGTTAAATTAATTTATTTCATTTAGTGCTATTTTGTTTGTGTGTTTGCTTTACTCCCATGTGTGTTTCCTTAATCATTATTTGTGTACTGTTGCTTGAACTTTTTAAAAAAAATGTACAGTTTTATTTTTTTTTGTGAAAAATAAATATAATAATGCGGATAATGAGGGACTGCTTTTTTGCACAGGTCAGGTCCAGGATAGTTGAAATCTCTGTAACTTTCAGACTCAGAGTTATTTTATGATCATTGCATCCTTTAAAACCACCAAATACCATCTAAATGTCACCTTCCCCTTACTACAATGCTGTACATTTTACCAAATGCCAAAATTTCACCAAAATCTTTAGTTTTTTATCAAAATATCAGCAAAATAAAAACTCTCATTTTTGCTCATCTCTAAAATTTTCATAACAATGCATTTGACATTGAATATCTGTTTTAACAAACAAATATTGTTCTGTGTATCTATATTTATTCTTTATATAGCTATCATTTATAAAATGTAATTATGTTATTTATATATAATATTATGCATAACATAGCTTCAAGCTCTTCCAGCATGGTTACTATTCTGTTCCTGTTACAGCAATCTTTCTTGACGTTAATGGTATGTGCTATTTTCATATTGTTTCTTAAACTACCAGCATAAAAATATGGTTGCAAATGAGTTCTCTAAATAAGTGATTAAAAAATAAGTACAGTTACCCTTCAATTCGTGTACAAAATAATTTCACAGAAAAGCATAATACACAAGGACACAACTGATATTTCTTGCTTAATGGAAAACAACAATGGAACTCTAATAGACCCCTGATCTCTCCATAAAGAGGACCTGTCATGGCCCCAGGAATGTTTTTTCATCCCTTGTGATAGCAATAAAGTTAATACAAAAAAATACAATGTACAAAAAAAGAAAGTTTTAGATAAAATAAAAATACAAAAACTATTTAAATCGCCCCCATGCTTACATGCAAAGGTATTTAAAGCATCTAAGTTCTAAGTAATTTTCTATAAAAAATGTTTTTATATTTTTACATGTATGTGAGAAGTGTCAAAACTGGCCCAGCAGGCAAATTGTTAAAGGATATCCTAGCCTAAGAACAGAAAATGTAATATATTGCAGCTTACCAGTCCTAGTATGTGACGGTTTCATTTGTTTTCATTTTTCAGAACATTATTAGGAACATGGCCCTGTTCACGTCACCGATGACGAAACACTTAGGGTGGAGCGAGGGTGAATGCTCCCTTTTTGTATTTTTTTTACCTGTGTGTCATTCTGGCTGGGAGAGGAGTACTGTGAGCCTTGTTTTATGTATCTGCTTTGGGCTTGGGAGAACTAAGCTATACGGAGAATAGCTGGCTTTCCCTGCTTGGATTTCCCTTGGAGGAGTCTCATGCCATTCTGCAGGAATACCTGATACCATTGAAGACCAATGATGACCACACTGGGAAAGGGGGTCATTTATTTCCAGTAAGAAGCTTTGTAATCACAGTGCTGTGCGTGATGTGAAGATACAGACACATATGTTTTGGAGTGGATTCACCTTATGAACACTTTATTGAAGATTTATGGACTTTTATTGTTGTTTTATTGTCATATAATCTAAAAAATCAAGTTTGACACATTGCTTGCACATTGTTGCAATTTATGTATTTTCACCAAGCTGAAAGATTCCTTATATACTATTTGCATGGTAACACTTTTATGTAGTGTGTGTTTATGCTAATTTATGTATTCACATGTTTTATTTTATTATTATTGCATTTGGGCACAATTCTAATTAGCACTGCACTGCTTAGTGTTTTTTTTAAGCAAGTACAGAAAATCCCTGTTGATCTAGTCAGATTTGCAGCGTCTTCCAATAAGCTGGACTAAAAACACAAACATTTTAGCTTCCTTCCAAGCTATCTTCTGTAATTTGCAGAGTCCCCTGCCCCCATGTAATGGGGACTAACCACTTGACCTCTGGAAGATTTACCCCCCTTCATGACCAGGTCATTTTTTGCTATACGGCGCTGCGTTACTTTAACGGACAATTGCGCGGTCGTGCAACACTGTACCAAAATAAAACGTATGTCATTTTTTCCACAAATAGAGCTTTTTTTGGTGGTATTTGATCACCTCTGCCATTTGTAATTCTTGCGCTATAAACATAACTAATAAAAAAATGTAAAAAATCGAATTTCTTCATAAATGTAGGCCAATATGTATTCTGCTACATATTTTTGGTAAAAAATCCCAGTAAGTGTATATTGATTGGTTTGTGCAAAAAGTTATAGCGTCTATAAACTATGGGATATATACTTGAATTTCTTTATGCCAATAATGGTGGTGATCGGCGGCTTATAGCGAGACTGCAATATTGCGGAAGACATTCTTAAATTAACTGACACTTTTGACACTTTGTGGGAACCAGTGACCCCAATACAGTGATCAGGGCTAAAAATATGCACTGTCACTGTACTAATGACACTGGCTGGGAAGGGGTTAAACGTCAGGGGCTATCAAAGGGTTAACTGTATGCCTAGCCAGTGTTTTTGTGTTTACCATGTGCTGTTTTAACTAAGGGACATGGTGGATTTTATTCCCTGCTTTGTCACTCCTCACCGATCAGTGGGTGCCGACAGACAGTTAGGGCGATCAAGTGGGTTACATGTGTGCCTAGCCAGATTTTTGTGTACTGTGTGTGCTGCTTTCACTAAAGGAAGTAAAGTAAAGAAAATCCCTCACTTCCGCCCATGTTTCCCCCCTTTGTTTACATAGGCAGAGCTCCGTTTTGTGTGTTTTCCCAACAATTGGCGGGTGCCGGCCAGGGGCGTCACTAGGGGGTAGCTATTGGAGCTATAGCCCCGAGTCTGGGGCCCATAGCCCCAATTCTCTTACCAGGTGGGTGCAGTCCCACAATTAGCAGGTATGTCCCAGTCCGGAATGCAGGGGACAAGGGCAGAGTGAGCCATGGTAGCGCTGGCTCTGGCTCTGCCTCCACCTGACTCTACTCCTGGTCACTGGTTTCTAGATTCGCTTAGCATCTAGCAACCAGTGACATCACGAGTGTGACTCCCTCCCTGCCCAGCATTCAAAGCAAAGGAGGATTCCACTTTCCCCTCCTCTGCGCTAGTGCTCATGGGGCCTAAAGTGTTGAGCCCAGCCCCCTTGTCAAGGTCCTGGACTGGAGCAGCCACCGGTGGCAGTGGGGTGCAGGGCAGCGGCATCTTCAAATAAGGGGGGAGGCCTGGGAAACCGGGAAGAGCCCAGGAGGGAGTGTGAGAGAGAAGACAAGGCCTCACCACCACCCTGAGCAGCATCCTCAGCGCCTCCCAGAGCCTGCGCTTCTTCTCCAAGCTCCTCTCCTAGCTTGCTGTGACTGTCATGGAACAGGAAGAAAACGGACTGACCAGGGGCGGGAGGTAGGTGGATCACACACACCTACCCACACAGACAGGGGGTGGGACAGTAGGGACTGCAGGCAGGGCTAAGGGGGTCTCTCTTTCCCACCCCTTTCTCTCTTTCACCCCCTTTCATCCACCCCCTCTTTCTCTGATGTATCTCTCTGGGGACCCTGATGTAAGGGGGGGCTCTCTGGGGACCCTTATGTAAGGAAGGGGCTCTCTGGGGACCCTTATGTAAGGAAGGGGCTCTCTGGGGACCCAGATGTATGGGGAGGTTCTCTGGGGACCCTGATGTATGGGGAGGCTCTTTGGGGACCCTAATGTATGGGCAGGCTCTCTGGGGACCCTGATGTATGGGGAGGCTCTCTCTTGGGACCCTGATGTATGGGGAGGCTTCCCAGGGGTCTCTCGGAC
>BLSH010035668.1:845213-859209 GCA_018402905.1 Glandirana rugosa
AAGTCCCGGTCCCTAGCGCCCACCCATCCCCCCATGAAGGAGAAAGAGAGGTCACAAACCCTCTACCTGTCGACATGCGAAGGTACCCTGGTACACCTTTACGAACCCCTGCCACCGCCTGTACCACCGCAACGACAGTATAGGAGACAAACGACCCACCGTCCACTGTGACAGTGACATCTCCACCTCCTTCTCCGGTTCCGTCGTCGTCTTCTCCTTCGTCCTCCGGCTCTGGAAAGAATCTAAAACTCCATTAATAAGGTTACGTCGAACACGGAACTTAAATCCACGGACCAGTACCCCCAACACGAGTCCAACTCTTGTAAATAGGCATAAATGTTCTCAACCTGAGCACAACCCCCATGACCAGGCACCTAAATTCAAGGCACAAGCTGCATTGGAATAATTACCTCAAAATCTAAGAAAGGTCTCGGCCTCCTGCTTCCTCTTCTGCTGCTGCCTTGGCCTCTTCCTCCACCTCTACAGTGACAGTGTCACCTGCCACCCAGCAAACAGAGGATATGACAGCAACGCCACCATGTCCGCCACCGTCCCCAAGCATTTCCACATGGTCCCATGGAAGCGTACAGCTGTCCATCTCCCAAACACTGGAGAGAAAGAGGAAGTACCCCCCTACCCACCCGCGATCCCTGGCCCTGAATGCCAGCATTTCAAAATTCCTGGCCTTTGAAATGCTGTCATTCCGTCTGGTGGACACGGACAGTTTCAAAAACCTGATGGCGGTGGCTGTCCCACAGTACATGGTACCCAGCTGCCACTACTTTTCCAGGTGAGCCATCCCTTCCCTGCACAAACAAGTCGGGGACAAGATCAAGTGTGCACTGCGCAACGCCATCAGTGGCAAGGTCCACATAACCACTGATACATGGACCAGTAAGCACGGGCAGGGACGCTATATCTCGCTAACTGCACACTGGGCAAATGTAGTGGCGGGTGGGCCTGAGCCGGCTAGCCATTTGGCGCATGTCCTTCCACCACCAAGGATTGCAAGGCATTTCTCTTTGCCTCCTGTTGCCTCCTCCTCCTACTGCCGCTTCCTCCTCCTCGACCACCAAATCATCCGCTCAGCGTAACACCTTCACCACCAACATCAGCACATCCAGGGGGAAACGACAGCAGGCTGTTTTAAAACTGATATGTTTTGGTGATAAACCCCACACTGTGCAGGAGCTGTGGACGGGCATTGAACAACAGACCAATGAGTGGTTGTTGCCACTGAGCCTCAAGCCCGGCCTGGTGGTGTGCGACAATGGCCGAAATCTCGTAGCGGCTGTGGGCCGAGCCGGTTTGACGCACATCCCTTGCCTGGCGCATGTGCTGAATTTGGTGTTACAGAATTTTCTAAAAAACTACCCGAATATGTCAGAGCTGCTGCATAAAGTGCGGGCCGTTTGTGCACACTTTCGGCGTTCTCACCCTGCTGCTGCTCGCCTGTCTGCGCTGCAGCGGAACTTCGGCCTTCCCGCTCACCGCCTCATATGCGACGTGCGCACAAGGTGGAACTCCACCTTGCACATGCTGGAGAGACTGTGCGAGCAGCAGCAGGCAATAGTGGAGTTTCAGCTGCAGCATGCACGGGTCAGTCGCTCTGCGGAACAGCAACACTTCACCACCAACGAGTGGGCCTCCATGCGAGACCTGTGTAGCGTATTGCGGTGTTTTGAGTACTCCACCAACATGGCCAGTGCCGATGATGCTGTTCTCAGCATTATAATCCCACTTCTATGTCTCCTTGAAAAAACACTTCGGGCCATGATGGAAGAGGATGTTGCAGAGGAGGATGAGGAGGAGGAAGAGGGGTCATTTCCACGGTTATCAGGCCAGTCATTCGCAAGTGGCTCGGAGGGTGGGTTCCTGCACCAGCATAGGCCAGGTCCAAAATATTCAAGCCAGGGCACAGTTCTGGAGGACGAGGAGGACGAGGAAGATGAGGAGGAGGAGGAGGAATTGCAGCAGGGTGGCACCCAACGCAGCTCGTGGGCATCACTGGAGCGTGGCTGGGGGGATACAGAGGACACAGATGATATACCTCCCACAGAGGACAGCTTGTCTTTGCCTGTGGGCAGCCTGGAACACATGGCCGACTACATGCTGCAGTGCCTGAGCAACGACAGCCGAGTTGCCCACATTGTAACTTCTTCTGATTACTGGGTGGCCACCCTGCTGGATCCCCGTTACAACTACTACAACGACTACAAGCGCACACTGGTAGAGGCGCTGCTGAGTGCATTCCCAAATGACACCGGGGGCTCAGCGGAAGCACAAGGCGAAGGAGGAGGAGAAGGAGGAGGAAGAGGCCATCAACACAGCTGTGGCACCGTCAGCACCTCAGAAGGCAGGGTTAGCATGGCCGAAATGTGGCAAAGCTTTGTCAGCAGCCCGCCACAACAAACAGCAGCACCAGCCGATAGACAACGTCTTAGCAGGAGGCAGCATTTCAGCAACATGGTGCTAGAGTATGTGTGCACACGCCTACACGTCCTGACTGATGGGTCTGCCCCATTCAACTTCTGGGTCTCCAAATTGGCCACATGGCCTGAGCTTGCCCTTTATGCCTTGGAGGTGCTGGCCTGCCCTGCAGCCAGTGTATTGTCGGAACGTGTGTTTAGCACGGCAGGGGGCGTTATCACAGACAAGCGGAGCCGTTTGTCCACATCCAACGTGGACAAGCTAACCTTTATTAAAATGAATCAGGCATGGATCCCACAAGACTTGTCTGTACCTTGTGCAGAATAAACATTTAGACTGGACTCACACAGCCATTCATATACTTGTTTTTTTGAATAGGCTTCAATATTTTGGGGGCTACCGCAATTATAAACAAACAAACAAAAAAAAATACCATGTTGGCTACCTCCTCCTACTCCTCTACCACCGCCACTTCCACCTACACTGCCACGGTCACGGCCTAGTCAACCTCTAGGCTCCTACTCCACATCCACCCCCCTTCCCATTTTTTTATTTGATTTTAATTTATTTTCCCTATCCCCATTTTTTTGTAGGGCACTTGCCCTACTCTTACCCCCATTTTACTTCCTTTTGCAGTTCTCTAGCACTTGCCAGGACATTGTTACAGCCATTTTTGTGCCTAAAAGTTCGGGTCTCCATTGATTTCAATGGGGTTCGGGGTCCGTGCGAACGTTCGGGTTCTGTCCGGACCCGAACCCGGACTTTGTCCCGAAGTTCGTCCAGACCAGCAGAACCCAAACTTCCAGAGGTTCGCACAACTCTACTCATTATTGCTCCTCTCTCCAGCCCTTCACCAATAAACTGCCTCCTGCTACAGCCAAATATTTCACATTTTGACTCATCAGTCCAGAGCATTTTTCTGCACCCCAAGTTCTTATGTTTTTGTGCATAGTTGAGTCACTTAGCTTTGTTTCCACATTGGGAGGTATGGCGTTTTGGCCACAATTCTTCCATGAAGACTACCTCTGGCCAGACTTCTCCAGACAGTAGATGGGTGTACCGAGTCCCACTGGTTTCCACCAGTTCTGTGCTGATGGCACTAATGGACATCTTCCAAACTACCTTGAAACTGTCTTCCACAACCTCACCTTAGTAGCAGAGTTTGGCTGTTTCTCACTCAGTTTTAAGCCTCCTACAAAGCTGTTTCTGTTTCAGTTAATGATTGAGTTTCAACCTACATATGAAATTGATGATCATTAGTGCCTACTTGGTGTAATTGGTTAATCATAAACTTAACTCTAATCCGACAAAATCCCTGACTTTGCTTAAATGTATAAAGTGTGCAAGTGTAAGAATTGATGCTGGTTTGGGGGGTAGTCACACCGAAAATTGATTTGATTTAGATGTTTCTTCTGTTCCCACGCTTGATTTATAAAAAAAGAAATTAAAATATATATTTTTGAAAGCATTACAGCATGTTACACCTGCCTAAAACTTTAGCACGGTACTGTAGCTATGCATTTACCATATCTGTGGGATGGAAATCACTGTACATTAGTAGGCACAGCTCTTAAAGTGATCTCCACCGCTTCCGGGTTCCGTGCAGAGCTGCTTCCCTGCTGCATTCTGAACACAGGATAGACGCCATTCAGAGAATGTTTTGCAGTTTTTCAAGGAATGCAAAGCATTCTCAGACTGGATGAGGAGGACAGTCCTGCCAATAGGCGTGCGCACAGGATGTGCCCAGGCACACCCTAATCCCCCTGTGCATCACAGATTCCCCCTATTGGCTCCCCTGTCCCTTCCTCTGCTGCAGGCATGCACAGGAGGATGTTTTACAATAATTGGGGGAAGGGGATGCTAAATATGTCATTTAAGAGCCCCTTCCTTTTCTGCATGAACACAGTGAGTGATTGGTACCATGTGTTTGAGCTTTGGGTGCACACCCTAATGCAATAGCCTACGCACACCTATGGTCCCGCCTCTTCATCTGGGTCAATCAGGGAATGCTTTGCATTCAATGAAAAAATGAAAAGTGATTTCTGAATGGTGACTGTGCCAAGTGGACAAGCCCCTGTATTCACAATGCAGTAGGTCAGCTGCTCGGCATGGGACCTGGAAGCAAGTGGAGATCATTGGAGTAGCTGTGCTTACTACAGTGACTTTAAACCTCTAGAGGGATCCCACAGGTGTGGTATATACCTAGTTATATTGGTCCAAGCTCAGCCAATTCAACTATGTAAATCAATCCAATATGTAAATCTATATCTATACCTAAAATTCTTCTTTAACGAATATGCAAACCCAAGCCGAATAACATTTAGGGGTGAATTTACTAAAGGCAAATAGACTGTGCACTTTGCAAAATGCTGTTGCACTCTGCAAGTGCAGTTGCTCCAGAGCAAAGTAAGTCTAAGTTCACACCTATGAGGTTTTTACCACATTTTGCAGTTTGCAGAAATGCACTACAGTAAATTTAACATGGTCTCCTATGGATGTAGTTCACATTTGTGCGGTGTGCAGAGTTGCGTTTTTTGGAAAGGTCAGGGACATTTTTTCTCACTGCAGTTTGTGTTTTGCATGCCATAGACTTCAATGGAGCTGCAGCAGAAACGCAAGTGGTGTTTTTGTGATGCTTTTTTACCGTAATTTTACTGCAATTTTGCAGCGATTTGCGCTGTTAAATCTGCCTAGCAACAAATTCCCCCCCCAAAAAAATGAAAAACCGCAAATCGCGGTAAGAACTCGGTAAAAATGCGGTAAAAACAGGAAAAAAAAGTAAGAAAACGCATCCGCATAGGTGTGAACTTAGGCTAAAGGAAAATAGAATGTGCAAGTGCAGTTGATGCAGAGACTAGTAAATGACGAAATGCTTCACTCTGCAAAAAATACCTAATCACGTGCAAGGAAAATTTAAAAAAAATGCATTTTTGCTTGCACATGATTGGATGAAGGAAGTCAGCAGGGCTTCTGCTCATTTACTAATCTCTGGAGCAACTGCACTTTGCAAAGTGCACAGTCTATTTGACTTTAGTAAATCAACCCCTATGCCTGCATATGTCGTTTCTTTTGAAACCCCATCTGAGGAGATAACGCATGGTAGCACAATTTGGACACGGGGACAGTGCATTGTCACCCTATAAAAGGAAGTGACTTGACAAGGGCCTCTTGGCAGGATCACCAGGTATTATTTAAAGTGTTACTAAACCCACAACAGTAAAATCAGTCTGTATATGCAGCAAAGCATGGTTGTTATACTCACTGTGGAACCTAGGGGGTTAATCCTCCGCATTGTGTAAAAAGGCTGTTTGATCCTGTCTACTCTGATCCTACCCTTCTTCCAACATCCTCAATCCATCTCCTGATAGAACAGAGGCTAGGGGAGTAGCTGCACATGCTCAGTTTGGTGTGTATTGCTGGAGAATTTGTTTTTTTTTTGGGGGGGTGCATGTGATTGGCACAGGCCCAATCAGCACTGTCCGGACAGAGGGTCAGGAGTCCTTCAGTCTCATGGGACAATCAGAGTAGAATGAAAACTCCTCCTACAAGCTTTAACCAGACACTGATAGAAGTCACAAGACTGCTATATACTGCTGATGAGAAAAGGTGTTTACCGTATATACTCGAGTATAAGCCGACCCGAATATAAGCCAAGGCACCTAATTTTACCACAAAAAACTGGGAAAAGTTATTGACTCGAGTATAAGCCTAGGGTGGGAAATGCAGCAGCCAGAACACAGGGACAGGGAGTCATTACACAGATATTGTAGCCAGAACACAGGTATTGTAGCCATTACATAGGGATTGTAGCCAGAACACAGGTATTGTAGTCAGAACACATGGACTCAGTCATTACACAGATATTGTAGCCAGAACACAGGTATTGTAGCCATTACACAGGGATTGTAGCCAGAACACAGGTATTGTAGTCAGAACACATGGACTCAGTCATTACACAGGGATTGTAGCCAGAACACTGGTATTGTAGCCAGAACACAGGGATTGTAGCCGGAACACAGGGACTCAGCCATTACACAGGGATTGTAGCCAAAACAGAGGTATTGTAACCATTACCACTGATTGGCACTGGATGGTACTTGTGGCACTGGCAGAAGAGATGAGTAGATTCACAATGCACAGAGCGCGCTGCTTCTAAGAGCCGCTCTGTGCATGAAACTGTGAGCTAATTACACTGGAATGCAGAGAATCCAGAGAGAGAGCTGTCAAATCTTCACTGAGATTGGAGGTGGGCGGGACTGAACAGCTAACACCCACGCGTCCCGCCCACCTCCCCGACATCAAATTGAAAATCTAACAGCTCTCTCTCTGCATTCTCTGCATTCCAATGTAATTAGCTCACAGTTTCATGCACAGAGCGGCTCTTAGGAGCAGCGCGCTCTGTGCAATGTGAATCTACTCATCTTTTCAGACCACTCAGGACTCGAGTATAAGCCGAGGGGGGCCTTTTTCAGCACAAAAAATGTGCTGAAAAACTCGGCTTATACCCAAGTATATACAGTAGCCATTTATATTTACTAAAATAATTGCATTCCCATGTTCTGTGAACTATGGGAGACCAGATATTATGACTGCAGGTTCTGGGTTTAGTAACACTGTAAACAAAAGATGCAAATTTAAAAATATTGAACATTGCTTTAAAAATTACATTAAAAAAATTAAACATAGTTACATAGTTAGTCAGGTTGGAAAAAGACATACTGTGAGTCCATCTAGTTCAGTGATTCTCAACCAGGGTTCCTCCAGAGGTTGCTAGGGGTTCCTTGAGCAGTGGGCAATTTCTACCTCTCAGATAAATTCCCAATGATACCATTGATCTGTTTAGCTATCTGTAAGAAGGTCATTTTTTCAATGACCACAAGTGTAAGGAGCATTCTTCCCATTGACCGTCACACTGATGTATCATGAGTTGTAGACTTTTAATTTTTGGCAGGGGTTCCCCGAGACTGGAGAATTATCTCAAGGGTTCCTCCATGTTGAAAAGGTTGAGAAAGGCTGATCTAGTTCAACCAATGATAGATAGATAGATAGATAGATAGATAGATAGATAGATAGATAGAAAGATAGATAGATAGATAGATAGATAGATAGATAGATAGATAGATAGATAGATAGATAGACAGACAGATAGATAGATAGATAGATAGATAGATAGATAGATAGATAGATAGATAGATAGATAGATAGATAGATAGATAGATAGATAGATAGATAGATAGATAGATAGATAGAAAAGTAGATATGAGGTGAGAAAATTATATGAGGTTTTAGTGATTGGCTTTACATAGATTCGAAATAATCCTTTCTATAGGATATTCCTTTTTTAAACAAAACAAAAAGAAATTAAAGCTTTGTGTTTGCAGCCGGCTATCATGTTAACGTATATTATGCAAGCTGTAAATAATGCAGAAGTTGTGTTTGCAGCTGCTACCTGCCATCTCAAGAAGTTCACATAATGAAAACCATTCCCTATTCTTCCTTTTTTTGCGTCAAGACAATAAACAGACCCAATTTATTCCCGTTCACCGCCCAGCTACGGAGGTATGTGTATGCCAGACATACTGTAGTTGATTAAAATTGAGTTTGCCCCATCTGGAGATCTTGAAATTTCCATTATCTTGTTGGTCATTCCTGGTTATCTGTGGAAAAAGGAGACGAAAGATGCAGAGTGAGGAAACAGATCAACTGAATTTAGCTGGAAAAAATAGCTGGAAAAAAAAACACATTTGATTTTTAGTAATTATTTTACAATGTATACATATCATTATTCCCATAACAAGTCCAAGACATTTCTATCTTAAACAGAGGCAGTTGCTTTTCTAACCTATGAAACATATACTCATAATATGAAAAACATTGATACCCATGTTGTATTCAAAAAAATTAAAGCCCAAATCCAGCATGGGGCCTAAATTTATAAATTCCTGACTCTTCTGCTGCCTAAAATAAAACAACAGTGCTAGATGCTATACTCATATACAGTGGTGGCCCATCCATACTGGGCACAGGGGCGCTGTCCCCCCAACCCATGGATTTCAATGTTTTTTTTTTCTTTTTTAAATGCACATGATTAGAGCCTGAGGCTCTAATTGGCTTCAAAAAAGGGTGGGCTCGTTGCTTTGCTGCCCCTCCCCCCCCCCCCCGCCAAAATATTGAGCACCAGCCGTCACTGCTCATATAGTTACCTATTTGAAAAAGACACATATTCATCTAGTTCAACCAATAGGAAAAAAAAAACAAACAGATACAAAACATCCATACATAATCTTATACCCTAGGTTGATTCAGAGGAAGGAAAAAACCCCAATAAAGCATGATCCACTTTGCTCCGGTGGGGGGGGGGGGGTCCTTCTTGATCACCCAGGGAGCAATTGGATATTCCCTGAATCAACTACCCTTGGTTAACCAACAGAAACTACCTCTGATTCAACCAATAGAAAACAAAATACATCTCTAGCGTTGTCCCCCCACAGACCCACCAATTCAGCAATGAGAAAAGATGTGTTAGGGGGCACTATAAAAAAAAAACCTCTACCTATAGCTATTCAAATAAATTGTAAACATCAGATGACATTACATACAATGATTACGGCAAAAATGAATGATACCATGACATAATTCATAAAGTGCAAAGTGCTGAATGAATAGTGCAACACAACTGATTAAAGTGATAAAAAATTAATCAGAGTGATAAAAATTGTACTCTAGAACAGTTCATATAGTCTTCACTATTAATTCCTCAACATGGTCAGATGTGGGAGACCATTACCTGCTTAGCACATATCCAAAAACACCCCAAAGTGCTCAGTAGGATGTCCTACTCACCCAGTGGGAGGTAAGAATGACCTGGTATTACTGGTCAGTGGGAGGTAAGAATGACCTGGTATTACTGGTCAGTGGGAGGTAAGAATGACCTGGTATTACTGGTCAGTGGGAGATAAAAATAACTCTGTGTCGCTGGTCTATGGGAGATAAAAATGAAGCTCTGTCGCTGATCACCAAGAGGCAAAAATTACCCAGTGTCAATGGGAGATAAGAATGCTCTTATGTTGCTGGTCAATGGGAGGTAAAAATAACACAGTGTGATTGGCCAATTGGAGGTAAAAACCACCCCCCGTGTTGCAAGTCATTGGGAGGTAAAATTGACCCAGTGTCACTGGTCAGTGGTAGACAGAAAAAGAACTGGTGTCGTTGGTCATTGAAAGATAAAAAAGACCCAGTACTGCTGGTCAGTTGGGGGTTAGAAATACTCCAGTGATGCTGGTCAGTGGAAAATAAACATGACCCGGAGTTGCTGGTCAGTTGACCTGGATTCCATATAAAGACACTCCCCCATTTTGAAAGCACAACCACTGGGAACATGAATGACTTTCTCTACCTATGTAGTGACATCACATAGGTGGATTTGGGGAGGAGCCCTCTGATAGAAGTGAGCACCTGCAGGACTGAGCTCAGCCTCCACCAACATACTGCTACATGTTATATAGTGGGGTTAGGGAGATGGAGTCCTGCTGCCCGATTACGCTGAGAGGCAGGGGGACCTAAACGGGCCATTCTGGGGGCGAACGCTGCTCAAGGAAGCAATTTTTGCAGCCCCCTCTGTCTGGTATGGACACCTCGACCTTAGTGCTGTCCTCACCATGCCTCCATGAGTGCTGCCACCTATAACACGACTGCAGTGCTAGGACCCTGTGTGTGTGGTCCCTCCCGAGCTGGTATCTTGTCCAAGGGCCCGCCAACAAGCTGCAATATGTTACATTTCCCTTCCTGGGTTTAGATACAAATTTAAAACTGTTCTGGAGCAAAATTGTTGGCTGAAGAGTGTCAGTTTTATTTTTATTACCTTACTATCCAACAAAAGAAATATGTCCTACGCCTTTTGTTTCTCTCTCTCTTTTCTTATTCATGGTTCAAACTCAAGATAGTCTTCACAAAATGACAACGGTTCCCAAAGTTAAAAAAAAAATGAGAGGGTCAGCCAGTTTTTCAAGGAATTCATTAAGAACACAGTGAACGATTACTTTGAACATCCCTGCCAAGGCGGCCTGAACGGCTTGAAATCTGCTGATAAACGGGCCGCATAGAACATCCGAGAGTAAAGTTCACTGAGGCTTGCGTGTCCAGATAGACTTGGTCCGCTGCCAGTGGGTGAATCGGATGTCATTTGGACTCGGGTTGGAGGAGACAATCTGTTCCAGCAGCACTGGGGTCTGAAAGGGAGTCCAGCATTGATAATGCCACGTACACCGTCTTTTTATCATCTAGAAAAATGATATTGGCACAAGCCTGTTCAGATACCGGAGGAAGAGCGGTGAATATACCCAACCCAAGGCTGACATCCAGGTGATTATCTAATGCGTGCCAGACGGAATATGGGATTAAACAAGCAAATATTCATTGCAATATTTTTTTGGTGTGATTGTTGTGTGAAATGATTGAATATATTTTATGCATGTGCAATGTACAGTAGGGGCCTTGCTTCAGTCTTTGATCCATTTTTCAACCCCTTTCTAAAAGTAGGAATGAAGCAACATTTATCTTTCTTTTAAAGCTGAATTTCAGATAAACAGCTAAATACACAGATGACACATATATGTACAGTATATATACATACACACTATATTGTCAAAAGTATTGTGACACCTGCCTTTACATACACGTGAACTTTAAAGTGATTGTCAAGTCTATTTAAACAAAAAAAAACACCTGCAAGAGAACGGCATAATGAGCTAGTATGTATCGCATACTAGCTCATTATGAAATGCTTACCTTAGATTGACACTGTAGCAGCGGTCCCCAAGCACCACTGTGACCGGCGACATGCTGTGTCCGTCATCTTCCGGGATCCCGGACTCCGACCAATCACAGCACGGACTTCATCGCTGTGATTGGCAGGAGCCACGCTGACATCACTCCCGCGCATGTGCACGGGAGCCGTCATTTACAGCACACTTAGTGAAGAAACGGCCCAGTCGGGCCATTTCTTCACTGCGCATGTGCCGATGACATTGGCACATGCAAACAGGGAATATCTTCTAAACGGTACAAGTTTAGGAGATATTCCCGGGACCTACAGCTAAGCCTGAATATAGGCTTACTTGTAGTTTAAAGTGGTGGTAATGACTTGACAACCACTTTAATGGCATCCCAGTCTTAGTCCATAGGGTTCAATATTGAGTTGGCCCACCCTTTGCAGCTATAACAGCTTCAACTCTTCTGGGAAGGCTGTCCACAAGGTTTAGGAGTGTCTATGGGAATGTTTGATCATTCTTCAAGAAGCACATTTGTGAGGTCAGGCACTGATGTGGACGAGAAGGCCTGGCTCGCAGTCTCCACTCTAATTCATCCCAACGGTTGAGGACAGGCCAGTCAAGTCCCTCCACCCAAAACTCACTTATCCATGTCTTAATGGACCTTGCTTTATGCACTGGTCCAAATCATTTGGTGGAGGGGGGGATTATGGTGTGGGGTTGTTTTTCAGGGGTTGGGCTTGGCCCCTTAGTTCCAATGAAGGGAACACTTAAGGTGTCAAAATACCAAGACATTTTGGACAATTTCATGCTCACAACTTTGTGGGAACAGTTTGGGGATGGCCCCTTCCTGTTCCAGCATGACTGCGCACCAGTGCACAAACAAGATCCATAAAGACATACACAGAGATGAAACAATTCCTCCTAGATACGTTGTACCTATTTATCTATAGTCTCCTCTTCTCTTTGTGCACTGGTGGGCAGGCATGTTGGAACAGGAAGGGGCCACCCCCAAACTGTTCCCTCAAAGTTGGGAGCATGAAATTGTCCAAAATGTCTTGGTATGCTGAGGCCTTAAAATTTCCTTTTACTGGAACTAAGGGACCAAGCCCAACCCCTGAAAAACAACCCCCACACCATAATTCCCCCTCCACCAAATGATTTGGACCAGTGCACAAAGCAAGGTCCATTAAGACCTGGATAAGTGAGTTTTGGGTGGAGGGACTTGACTGGCCTGACCTCAACCGTTGGGATGAATTAGAATGGAGATTGCGAGCCAGGCCTTCTCGTCCACATCAGTGCCTGACCTCACAGTGCATAAAGCAAGGCCCATAAAGATATGAGTGAGTGAGTTTGGGATGGAGGAACTTGACTGGCCTGCATAGAGTCCTGACCCCAACACCTTTGGGATGAATTAGAGCGGAGACTGCGAGCCAGGCCTTCTTGTCAAACATCAGTGCCTGACCTCACAAATGCGCTTCTGGAAGAATGGTCAAACATTCCCATAGACACTCCTAAACCTTGTGGACAGCCTTCCCAGAAGAGTTGAAGCTGTTATAGCTGCAAAGGGTGGGCCAACTCAATATTGAACCCTATGGACGGAGACTGGGATGCCATTAAAGTTCATGTGCGTGTAAAGGAGGTGTCCCAATACTTTTGGTAATATAGTGTATATCTGATAAAATGTAAGAGCACAGTAGTTCTCCTTTAAAAGCTTCATTCCATTTATGCCTCCATAATACTGTGAAATTGTGTAAGTGCTGCCCTTCATCAAGAACTGGCAGACCCGCAAAAACGCTGTGCTTGATTACACTGACCCAGGAATCTCTTCCTCTCTATAAAATACTTGCATAAAAAACGTAACTGGTAAGATCGCCCCTGCTGGGCGGTAATGTGCTTATTTTTTTACATGTCAGGCAAAGTGCTATCATGTGAACATTGTAACATTAGCAAAATTAATTCATAAGCCAATTCTGTCTGTCACAGTGTTCCGTCTAAATGCATGCTCAGCAGGCAAGGGAGAAAATTGCCGACTGAAAGAGGGGGGGAGGAAAAAAAAAAAAATAAGATGAAAATGACATCTATTTTATTGTAGCTGTGGATAACCCAAGAGTTATCCGGAAAGGGCTTTACATTTGCATGGACGTCCTAAAATAATTAAATTGGCTGTTAATACTGTTGTCCCCGCTCCCGATGCTTTATGTCATTGGTGGGGGTTGTCGTTTGCCACCAAGATAAAGGTCAATAGCTAACATTCCATAAAGTGGATGCAGAAGAGTAATGACTGCCCATTAAACTGCATGTGTTTGATTTTGTTTTTATAATGGTCCAGCACTTGTTTTGCTTTGCATTAACTGGAGATGGAACTAAAATAAAGGGTTTTTTTTCTTAACCTTTAAAAAAAAAAAAAAAAAAATTATATATATATATATATATATATATATATATATATATATATAAACCGCGGCGGCGAGTGATTGCGGCTACGTATTGCGACTTTTTGCGACTAAAAAAAAGGAACTGCAGCCTGGGCTGCAAAACAAATAAAAATTTCTATGCGGGCACACATACTCCGGATTACCGACACACAACTCAATAAAACTCCCCTGTCGTTTAAATGTGACAATATGTTCGACATGTGAGTGATGAAATGTAACATCGTTTCACATTAAAGAAGTCACAGCAGTGTACTTTTCCATCTTATTTTATAAATGTTTTTACACTCCCCACATGAATGAAAACACTCTATGACACATATATATATATATATATATATATATATATATATATATATATAT
>BLSH010035668.1:886373-898896 GCA_018402905.1 Glandirana rugosa
CTGGTCACTAGTAGCACTGACTAGCACCTGACTGGCAGTCCTCGTGACTCCTGAGGCCTATAAATTTCACACTGCAAGGAGGGACAGGGTCCCTGTCTCTCCCTGTAAAATTTACAGGCCTCAGGAGGACTGCCAGCCAGGTGCTAGTCAGTGCTACTAGTGTCCAGATTGAATCATGTTTTTTTTTTACTTGCAGACCTTCCAGGGCCCAGCCAGCCCCAGCCCTTCCAGGCAGGCCAGACCACCACACCCAGTCCAGGCCCTGTCCCTCCCAGGCTCCCTGTGAAATCTACAAGCCTCACTGGCACCATGAAAAAAAATTACTTTGCTTGCCTGGCAGTAGCACTGCTCGCTTGAGTCACTCCAACACAGTCTCTTCCTCAGGAGTGGACTCGAGTCAGGTAGGCTCAGTAGCACCTTGTCCTCCGGGAGGCTCCGCTCTTCTGTCTTGCTGCAGTGAGTCCGCGACTTCTTCTTCCCACCGCGAGTGACCGTCCCCGAGCAACCGCGCTGCCCACACACAGGTCTCTGAGTCTCTCTCCTCTCCGCCGACTCCAAGGCACGCACCATCCGACCAATCCCTCCCTGCCCTAGATCACTCCGCAGCCCACACGAGGATAAGTGGGCGGCGCCACACTCCCTGGCTGTCTTCCTACGGCCTAGGAGGAGTCGGGGGACACATGATGATGATACAGTTACAAAAAAAAAAAAAGTGATGTGTAAAAAAAAAAAGTCAGCGGCGGACACCACAGGCAGCCCTGTCGGACACTGGTGTCCGGGAGTGGACACCTTGCCTATCCCTGTTCATTAGGCGCCCCCAATGTATGAATTAACGCTTATCATTAAGCGTTTTCTATTTTAAATTTCCCATTTAAAGCTAAACTCCAGGCAAACCGCTAAATACACAGAAGAAATATATCTATAGGAACTGATTTACCTATCAAAAGATTTTTGCGTCTGTCCATCCATATTTGATATTTACATAGCTCTGCCCCAAAGCCCAGCCCTGTCTGGCAGGGCAGAAGACTTGATTTTTCTCTGCTGCAGTTAAGTGAAAAAACTAGGTCTGGTCTCCACCCCTAGCCCATGATTGGACAGTGGCAGCCACCATCTCTGAAAAGTACCGTATGTTGTCAAAAGTATTAAGACACCTACCTTTACACGCACATGAGCTTTAATGGCATCCCAGTCTTAATCCGTAGGGTTCAATATTGAGTTGCCCCACCCTTTTGCAACTATAACAGCTTCAACTCTTCTGGGAAGGCTGTCCACAAGGTTTAGGAGTGTCTATGGGAATATTTGACCATTCCAACAGAAGCGCATTTGTGAGGTCAGGCACTGATGTTGGATGAGAAGACCTCTGCTCTAATTCATCCCAAAGGTGTTTAGGTTGAGGTCAGGACTCTGTGCAGGCCAGTCAAGTTCCTCCACCCCAAACTCGCTCATCCATGTCTTTATGGACCTTGCTTTGTGCACTGATGCGCAGTCATGTTGGAACAGGAAGGGGCCATCCCCAAACTGTTCCCACAAAGTTGGGAGCATGAAATTGTCCAAAATGTCTTGGTATGCTGATGCCTTAAGAGTTCCCTTCAATGGAACTAAAGGGCCAAGCCCAACCCCTGAAAAACAACCCCACACCATAATCCCCCCTCCACCAAATGATTTGGACCAGTGCACAAAGCAAGGTCCATGAAGAAATGGGTGAGCGAGTTTGGGGTGGAGGAACTTAACTGGCCTGAACAGAGTTCTCACCTCAACCTGATAGAGCACCTTTGGGATATATTAGAGCAGAGAGTACAAACGAGGCCTTCTCATCTAACATCAGTGGCTGACTTCACAAATGCACTTCTGGAAGAATGGTCAAACATTCCCATAGACACACCCCTGAACCTTGTGGACAGCCTTCCCAGAAGAGTTGAAGCTGTTATAGTTGCAAAGAGTGGGTCAACTCAATATTAAACCCTACGGACTATAACTGGGATGCCATTAAAGTTCATGCGCGTGTAAAGGCAGGCGGCCCAATACTGTTAACAATATAGTATAAACACCCATAGGCAAGTGCGGTTAGCTAGTCTGCCACTAGGTGGCTCAGTCCCAGAATAGTTTCTGGCTACAGAAAGCAGTATCATCAGGTGCTAGGCCCCTTTTAGTTAGAACTCTCCTGTAGGGATGTCATGGATGAGTCAGGGTCCAGTTATAAGCTAGGTTTTAGGAGCCGTAGTACAGTTGGGGCATGGGAGCCAAACATCCCCTATCTATGCAAATGTGGCCAGCCAGTGGAGGCCCTGGACAGGGCTGAAGGCTAGGAAGAGAGAGACCTACACCCAGAAGAGCTGGCTGTGGACTTCCTGACCCTTATGGAGGTGGGGATAGGGTGGGTTGCAAAAGGCATTTTAGGCTTGGCCAAGAGTTCCCTGAGTAAGGCTACACCCCTGGGGGATCCTGGGAGAGATGTACTTATGGAGAAGGTGACTTCAAAGATTCTATCCAAGTGAGTACTAATGACCCTGGGTGGAGAGAGACTGTTAAGGGAAGATGGCTTACTTTAATGGCTGCACAATGTTTTCACATGTGACTACTGGGGACTGTCCACTAAAAGTGATTGACAATGTACTGTCAAGTGAACCTGGATAGAATGTGAATGTGATGTGGCTGTTTGTGCCATTTCCCAAGTACCACCAGTAAAGTGCAGCAACTCTATTTATGTGTGGACATTCCTTCCTTTGGGGATATAAAAGTTAGTGACCAAGAATGTTGGAATGAGACCTCTGGCATGGAATGGGGCACAAGATGGCGGAGGGTTTGATACTCTTGGTGCCAACATATAACCAACCAATCGTAAGCCCCTACTTACACACATGGTAATGAAAAAGAGGAAGGACTACTGGAAGGGTATACCACACCCCGACAGGGTGTGTTGGGGAGAAGAAAAAGGGGGGGGGATAACCCACCTAATGTCACACCCCAATATACAATCTAAGAAAAAACTACGAAATTACCCCTGGGACTTTAAAGGCATGAGATCTTCGAGTAAGTTATAGTAAAAACATATTAAAATGTAGAAATTACAAAAATGTAAAGGATTCACAGATGCACAATTACACACTGGCACATGTAGTGCCTAAAATCCCACCATGTTTTCTATTTACTGACCTATGCACATTAATTGATTGATATACAGTATATTCATACAGACCGTACAAATGCATCTGCAACACATCCCTTGAAGAAGGAACAAGATTCCGAAACATGTTGGGATTTTAGGCACTACCTGTGCCAGCATGTAATTGTGCATCTATGAATCCTTTAACTGTGTAATGTACAGTATTTACGCCGAGCTTCTCCTTTTACATTTTTGTATTGATATTTTAATCATGAGTCAATAAAATTTCTACAATTTAATATGTTTCTACTATAACTTACTCTGGGGTCTCATACACACATGGTAATGGGCAGGGAGGCATAGGGGGTCTAGGTTTCATTAGGTTAGGAGAGAAGAGTTTCATGGGTTAAAAAGTCGTCTTATACGCTGGCAAATACGGTATATTTTTTTCAAAATTGTCAGTCTTTATTAATTTATATCCCAAAAAATAAAAAACCCAGTGGTGATCAAATACCACCAAAAGAAAGCTCTATTTGTGTGAAAATAATGATAGAAATTTTGTTTGGGTACAGTGTTGCATGACCAAGCAATCACCAGGAAAAACATTGCAGTTCTAAATAGCAAACAATGGCCTGGTCATGAAGGGGGTAAAACCTTTTGGAGGTCAAGTGGTTAAACGATGGTCCACATCTTACAAATTCCATTGGTGGAATTTGTAAATCTACGAGCCCAACTGAGAATAGCTTCTATTTTGCCTTTAAAGGGCTTTCGAACCAAATGCTTATCACATCATCACGCGTGCTCCCTGCTACATTCCAGACATAATTTAATTAGCATTTCCAAGCAGTCCATTAATCAATAATGAATAATCGCACCACTTTTTTTTTCAGCGAGTATTATTACAAATCTGTATTGATTTCTGCGCAGATATATTTATGTGCCCTTAATTGCCTCAAATTAGAATTGATATGTGGAATAATTCCACCTTTTGAACCTCAGCTCAAATATTTAATTGATTTGAACTCTTTTTTAAGGTTAATAAGCAAAGCTGCTGTGGTTGATTTATATAGATACATTTAATTACAGTAAAACAGTGATTGATGAACAAGTTTTTCTCTGCTTTCCCTCTATTGTATGAAATCTCCTGGTCAATTTTATTTCTCGTTTTTTTTTTCAAAGATACGCTTAGTGGCATAGGTGTGCCCAGCCCAAAGCTCAAACACAGAGCAACAGAGGCAGTAGCTAGGCAGTGGTGAGTGCAAAGCACATGTGAATGTATGATTTTTTTTATTATTTTTTTTTAATTTAGTTTAGATTTTTATTTATTTATTTTTTTCATTGCCCTTTTGAGGGGCTTTCATGAAGTTCTAAACAGACCCCTGATGCCTTACATTTAGGACTGAAAAAGGGACTGAGGACAGGATGAAGGTGCAGATGCTAGAACCAATCTACCTACAGCGCAGCCGGCGGGAGGGAGAGGAGGAGAAGCCGGTAGCACTGCAATGGGAGGAACAAGAGAATCAATATCTGCAATAAGGCAGTACAGCTGGTCCTCCTACTTGGCAGGTGCCTGGGCCCTCCTTTTGAACGAATGGGGCATGGGCCCGGTACAGGAGGGCAGGCTGTATTGCCTTATCATTGGCCCTGGTACACAGGATGATTAGGATGTGCCTGGGCACACCAGACATACCCTCTGCACACGCCTATGCTCAGTGGTTATGTTATTAGATACACTTCTCTAGTTCTCATAAATACCCCTACAGCGCTGCCCCCTTGGGGTTAGCTTGAAAAATCTATTCCCCCTTGGCCTCCCTGACTCTGACGGGTTGATTTACTAAAGCTGGAGAGTGCAAAAACAGCTGTGCATGCTAGCCAATCAGCTTCTAACCTCAGCTTGTTCAATCAAGCTTTGACAATAAAACCTTGAAGCTGATTGGTTTCTGTGTGGAGCTGCACCAAATTTTGCACTTTCAAGCTTTAGTAAATCAACCCATGAGAGTCCTCCACCAACCCTGACACTATGTTGCAACCTTTTATTAAGTTTGACACCTTTCAGTAAAAGAGACCACACAAGATTTGAGATTTTAAAGCATTTACTTAACTCTTTCTTTGTATTGAAGTGAGACTTCTGATTAATCAAAGTTGCATCTTAAAAGTTAAGAATCAACAGTTCACTTTAAATTACACGCTTATAAGAGCTTAACGCATTAATTTGCTCTGGAAACCTTAATGAATAAGAAGGAGACGGAAAGGTCAAAGCGTAGTCACCACTTCCTGCTATTCACCAAAACTATAGTAATTATAACAATGGAATTCCTTCAATTGAGTTAAGTCAAAATACCAATTATTCACTTGTAGATATTGTAGAGATATACTACTTAAAGTGAATCAATATCAGGTGATGATTAGACTATAGAGATTAGTGAACCAAAGGTAAATTGATACCACTCAATGTATTACAAACAAATCAGTACCGCTCTATGATAATTCAACTAAACTGGTACAACTGTATCAATTCTTTATTTAAATCCTCCTGCTCTAATTCAGAGAGCTCTTAGGGGAATTTAGTGGCACAAAATATACGAGCCCTGAGTCCTGTTAAGTGGTGGTGGTGGTGTGTGTGGGGGGGGGGGGGGTGGGAAGGGGTAGTAGCTGTAGTTGCAGCAATTCCATAGTCAAAAGTTCAGTATCTCTTCTGCTGGCTATGTTATTTTGAAGTTAGGTACCTGAAAAGCAAATGTGTCCACTAATCCTCAGGATAAGGCACAAAGTAGGTTTGTAACTTCATTGAAATGAGAAAAAAAACCTTCACAGTGATCACTGACTTTTAAGAATGAGCTGGCAACTAGTGGCAATCCAGTATACACAGCAACTGTAATCCAGCATCCTCAATTAGATAATGTTACTTGGCTGACTAGAACTTTTCTTTAACCACTTCACCCCCAGAAGGATTTCCCACTGTAGGACCAGAGCACTTTTTGTGATTCGGCACTGCATCGCTTTAACTCACTATTGTGCGGTCGTGCGACGTTGTACCCAAACAAAAAAAAACAATTAGTGTCCTTTTTTTTCCCACAAATAGAGCTTTATTTTGGTGCTATTTGGTCACCTCTGCGTCACTTCTGATCGCCGCTATAAACAAAAAAAGAGTGACAATTTTGCAAAAAAAAACAATATTTCTTACTTTTTGCTAAAATACAAATCCAAAAAAAAAATTTAAAAAATGTATTCATCGGTTTTGGCCGATTTATATTCTTCCTCATATTTTTAGTAAAAAAAAAAAATGCAATTGGCGTTTATTGATTGGTTTGCGCAAAAGTTGCTGCGTTTGCTGCATGAGAATTTATTTCTAGCATTTTTACATTTTTTTTTTTACTAGTAATGGCGGCGATCTGCGATTTTTATCGGGACTTTGATATTGGGGTGGACATGTCGGACATTATTGATACTTTTTTGGGACCAATGACATTTATAAAGTGATCAGAAATTTAAATATCCACTGATTACTGTATAAATGTCATTGGCAGTGAAGAGGTTAACCTGCAGGGGGAGATCTAGGGGTTAACTGTGTCCCCTAGGCGTGTTCTAGCTGTGAGGGAGCTGGGCTGTCAGGGGCATAAGAGATCTAACTGATCCCAGTGACAGGAATCAGTAGATCTCTTACATGCCCACTGACAGAACGGGGAACCGCCGTGTTTACAGCGGCGGTTCCCTGTTCTTTTCCTCTGGCAGGTCATCGTGGCTCGCTGGCAGACATCGGGTCCTCCCGAGCCGCGGGCACACTCCTCCAGGATGTGGCGGGCGCGAGAACGCGGCGGCGTGCTCCCATCCGCTAAGTGCGCACGTGCGGATCGCCACGTATATACGGCGATTCGTGAGACAGCGCCACATTGCCGCAGTGCACTCCCTGCAGCTCTCCCTGATCGATCGCTGCCACTGGATCTGCAACAGACTCAGATGGTAGTAAAGGTGGTTCTGCAGAAATACAACCCGCTGGATTGCTGAGTATAGGCCGCAGTCCCACTGCAGAAACACACAGGGCCCTTGCTGATCGATCACGCCATCCAAAGAGACCGTTACAAGCTCCTCCCTTGACTTAAATAAGTTCTCCCAGAGTCAGATGACATTTCCCTCTGTCACATTACAAGTCCCACAAGACATCACTCCCACACAGTTCCATCTTCTTCTTAAAAGACTCAACACTAGGGGAAAATTCTCCATAGTATTCCAGGGGCACAAATGTCCCCATGGCAGAAGAGCAATGCCGGGCTCCTGGCTACAGAGATAAAAGATTCCCCCTTGACAACGCCTTAATCTACTTTTCTCTCCAGAAGGATGAAACCGCCTTTGTTCAGGCACTATGCAGACTCAGAGATAACACAATGGTATAAACCCTGGTGTCTGTGCAGTTGTTGACTGGGTTTACAAGTGAAAAAAAAGTTTACAACCTGGATCGACCAATTAATGAATTAGCCTTAAATGGCCATAATTTTTCCAGCCTACTGACACAAAGTGTGCTTTAATTCAGACGTACCATAATCACTATGTGCCTAGGGCGCCCCTGGTGCAGTCCTGTGACCAAAAACAAGCAACTTCAAAAAGTAGGGAGTGAGAAACAAGATTCACACCCAGATAGCGGTCACAAAGGAACACTACGGTACTATAAAAAGGTTACACTTTATTAAATGTTCAGCACAATAATACAAAAATACAAAAGGGATAAAAAGATAGACCTTCACCAATTAAAAAAGACAGCATTGTCTGTATCTAGGGGGAAACACAGCTGCTCACACACCTATTCCAATCATCCAGACACACAGATCTTCCTAACAGGTGATCAATACTGATCTATAGTAAAAAGTGTGGGAAGTATTGGGTATTCTGGATGATTTGGTGTGGACAGGCTTAGGAAGTAAACCAGTTCATAAATTCTTCCACAAAGTACCCGGTGTGACGAACGTGGGTATCAGATCACTGCCCTCCTCACTCACTGGTGACAGAGGATCAATTGAGTTCACACCGCGCTTGTCACTTACGTAACAATACCACTCTCAGCTGCTTTCAGCACAAAGATTTCCCAGCTTGCGGGACCACCGTCTAAGTGCCAGCCGACTGAGAGAGATTGTTACCAGGCTAATTCAAACAATTAACCCTTTCAGTGCCACCACTAACCTTTGATCCGGAGTGCTAGGTCTCCAACAATTAGCAATACCAATTATAATTTTAGAATAACCACCTGTAACACACGCTGTCACCACAGGCAGGAATATTCAGATGAGTTATCTTAAACAGTAGCACTCTTCAAAGGAACAGATTCATTATAGCTTGCATTAAGAGCATTAGGGACAAGATTAACACTTTTCAGAATAAGGTTTAATAATGAAAAGGTCAAGGTTGGTGCAGTAAAATATTTACAGAAAAATGATGTTACACAGCAATAAGAGACATAATATATAGCAGAAAAGAGATAAGGCAGGATAGAAGGGGAAAATGTACTTGCATTTAAATGTCTGTGATCAATCAGAGATTCTATGATGAATCCATGGGTTCTCCGATATTCATTCTTTGATGGTAAGGTGAGAACTGAGAGATGTCCTTTTGCATTCCCTTTTTCTCTGGGTGTAAAGGGATGGGGCCGTATGCCCCTGACCACTCACATGGGTAAGGAGGGCCTGTGGGCTGTCCAGGGCTGACCGTGGAATAACAATCTTCCCTAATATGCAATTCGCGGTATAAAAACCATATCTCGGGATGGAATTATTGTGCAAATTCACCATTAGGGAATTTGAGTTCAGCGGCCACTGTGCATCAAGACAAGCCTAAACATGACAGGCTTGTCACTTTCTGTGACCCAGGGAAGAGGAGAAACTATCAGTGGGTTCCCTCATAATTTAATTCATTGATGTTTGGGTTCGTTTTAATTGGTATGCCTTCCCACATACAGATATACACTTTTTATTAGTATGTCACGTTTCTATCTGGAGTTATGAAATGTGGGTATATTTTTTCCCCTTTCATGTTGATTCAGGGTTGCTAGAAGGTCACAGCTGTTTCAGAGGAATTATAGCTCTCTCCCTTATCTGAGACATCCTGTGCTGTCTTTTAAGTGCTCTGATTTATTGGTTTACGATCGGGCCTGGCAAAACATCCCCCAGACTCCTGGGGAGCCTGGTCAACGACCTGGCATTCCTAAGTTGTTGGGAGGAATGAGGAGTTTTGTCCTACATTAGAACTGTAATGGCTGGCCCTTACAAAATGGTTGCTAGTTTTGTGTGTCTCGCACGTGATATCATTACACCCGGGTGTCCTAGGTTACAAGGTGTGGGATGGGAGGGAGTGCAGTCCTGTAAAGTAGTGGTGCATGCATAATTGAGCACAGTAATGAGGCTTGATAGGGCTGGTTGATGGTAGGTAAATTTACCTGCAGCCAAGCATGTTTGTTTTGATCTGGGTTGGGAGTGACACAGGCAGAGCTGGCGGACTCACAGTCAGCATCACTGAGGTCTCCCACTTCTTTCCAGAACATGTTGAGTCTTCTGGAAAGGAAGGAGGAGAGGAGAAGTGGAGCTGCCTGGAGTATTCTGAGGAGCCCTGACCAATCCCCAACATGGATTGACAGGGGGCAGGCCTCCTCAAATACTCAGGGTCAGCCCAGCAGGGGAAGGAGTAGTTCGGGTGAAAGCTGGACATGGAGTGCTAGGCTGTCGTGGCCTTGGAGGGAGTTCCCCAGTTTGGGGGGGGGGTGACCTTGGGCCTGGGCTTGGGTGCGGACAGGACCTTCTTACATCACAAGTAGGTGTCCTGGACAGGAGGCACAGAAGCAAGGAGGGCTGGCAGGGCCTTAAGAGGTGGTGCTGGGACCAATAGCCACGTGGGACAGCTAGCATTGGGACTATCTTCATTTTTGCTGCGGACCCTACCTGCAAAGTGCATCTGCTTTGGACATGGCTGAGCTAGTGTCAGGCCTGCATTTCAGTGCTAGCTGGTCCTGGGAGTGATAATTTGAAACAAGTTTTGTGCTGGAGGAAGAGAGGAAGTTATATATACTGGAGATGTATACAGTTCTCAGTCCCCACATTGTCTGCTTTTCAATTACCTGGGCATCTCATCATTTCCCTATCCTTATCCAAGTTTAATTCCCCCAATACACAAAAAAACTCCCATGACTCCTGAATTTCTGAGGATGGCGTGTCTAGCTGGGCAGGGTGACAGATGGACCACAGCAACCAGCGACCCCAATGGGTACCGCTACATTTGGGGGTTCATTCCGAGATTGTCTGTTCACATTTAACCAGCCGTTGCCCCTAGCAACCGTAGTTGACCGAGCCGGGGAACTGCACTTTGTCCCACCACTATTGAGGAACCGAGGAAGGATTTATGTGCTCTGCCTGCTTACAGTTCACTACAGCAACAAGTGCAGTTGCCTATAGCAACCAGCGGGAGCTGCCTGTCAAGTTATTGCTGCCTATTTGCCCAATTGCCCAACAGCGGCTGGGATGGACACTTGTGCTAAAAACCTGCTTTCAATTACTTTTCTACCATGTGCTGTCATCCGTGGAACCACGGCAGGCGATCACGCCCATGGATTACATATATGTCCAGCCATCTGCAAATGCTGGACATCTTGAACTTTTGCTGCAAACTCCTACTTTAAATAGTAAAGTGTGCCCGGAGATGCCTACTGTTGCCCAGGGTGATCGGGGTAAGCCTGCAGGTGGGAATGTGCTAAGAATGTTCCCTTCAGTGAGGCATGGGCTACAAACTTTATTGTTGCTACCGGCAACCATCGGGGAAGTCAGCGGTCTGACGGAGCGACCGTGCCTGCTGTGTCCAAAATGCTGGATAACGACAGCTCGCATCCAGCCAGCTGGAACCACAATGCTACAATGTGGACCTACAGTCAGGACTGTGTCGCGTGCAGCCACGGAAGTCCCGGAAGGCCAGAGTGGGCCTAGAGTCAACATTGAAAGGTGGGGTGAATTCTGAGCCTGGCGACTCCCCTGTGAACACCAGTGACATAAGGGAAGAGAAGTCTGTTATGGCCTGCGGCCTGGTTGGGGACCTGGTGAATGTAAGTACTGCCCAGCAGGAACCAGTAGAAATCCCTGAAATGCCGGCTGCTTCTATGTCCCTTGCTAACCCCACCTGGAAGGGGCCAGTGTTGGAAGGAGATGTGCCCTCAGGTGAGCCAGAAGGGGAAAGCGAGGACAGGGCCATAAATTATGGTTCCTCCAGACTGCTAGCTGAGTTCGGGTCCCTCGAGGAGTTAGCAGAGTAGTCATCTTACATCAGCTCGGAGGAGGAATGGGAGACAGGAGGTTCTCAAATCCAGGAAGCCCAGTCCAAGAGAGAAGATGTGCCAGACTTTGCTGAGGGAGCTGAAGAAGCTGCAGGAACCCCCATTAGAAGCGGACAACTTTTCTACCACAGACCTTCCACCACCCAGACCAGAGCAGCTGGATTCAGGCAGTGGGTCAAGAGGATGCTTGTGTCCTGACGGGAAAAGGGAAGCCCAGAGAACTGCCCAGGTTTTCTAGACTCCAGTGAGAAGTACAGCGTAAAGGTGCTCTGGAGTGGGATCTGGACTACCCTTATGTCCAGAAGTAGTAGCAGTATCCTTCTACTATGGACATTGTGGAGAACTCCCGGGAAGAGTGGGAGGATAACCCAGTGTGGGAGGACTTGCATATCCCGAAGCCATTGCAGGTGCCAGAGTGTGAGGAGATCTGAGCTTGATTCAAGGACATTCGAAGGGAATGGAGGCTGGGGTGAGCAATCTATAAAGACAGAGTTGTGGTAGTGAAGGGAGAGCGGACTATCAGGACTCGGAGCCAATCTGTCTCCATCAGAGAAAAAGGGGGCAGTAGGAAGATCCACACTTTTATGCATGAAGGGACTGCAGGAGAGTGCAGCTCATGATGGAAGCGGTAACATAGACTGTCATGAAGAATACAGACTGTGTTTTTCCCATTTCTTTGATTATTTACAGGATCAGACTGGGCTGCCACTCTAACCTGTGTCAATGGATGGAAATTCCTATTGCTGGATGCTGGGTGAGGTCTGATTACTGACTCAAATTTTTTATTTTTTTGAAGGCCAATCCCACCAGGGATTCCCAAAAGAACTGTGCTTAATTTCTGTTTTTCCTTTGTTTTCGTCAGCATGATGCTAACCCCCTCCTGACAGACCATAAACCTAGGAAGCAACAAATATGTATATTGGATGTTTAATTTCCTTTTCTGTCAGCAGGATGCTAACCCCCTCCTGTCAGAAAAGGCTGTACAGTGTAGATAGTTGTAAATGTAGGATGCTGGTTTGTGTTTTTTTTTTACAGGGCTTTCTGTGGACGGGGCGGCTGTTCATCCACCTCCTGCTGAAGTCAAGAATCCTGTGGAGGTCTTCCCTTGGGGGGGGGGGGGT
>BLSH010035668.1:900313-912182 GCA_018402905.1 Glandirana rugosa
AAGAAGTAGGTACGGTCTAGCTGCCTGGAGTATTCTGAGGAGCCCTGACCAATCCCCAACATGGATTGGCAGGGGGCAGGCCTCCTCAAATACTCAGGGTCAGCCCAGCTGGGGGAGGTGTTGTTTGGGTGGAAGCTGGAGATGGAGTGCTAGACTGTCGTGGCCTTGGAGGGAGCTCCCCAATCTCCAGTCTGGGGGGGCGGGGGTGACCTTGGGCCTGGGCTCGGGTGCGGACAGGACCTTCTTATATCACACGTAAGTGTCCTGGACAGGAGGCATGGAAGAAAGGAGAGGACAGCAGGAGAGCACTGCCAGGCAAGTCTCCAGGGAGGAACAACAAGCCAGGAGGGCTGGTGAGTGACACACAGCCAGGAGGACTGGGGAGGCATGCCTGAGAGGACTGGGAGAGTGCAGTCTGGCATGGATGAAGAACCAGTGGAGTGGACTGTGGTGTCACGGGCAGTGGAGAGAGGCAACTGCAGCTGGCAGGGCCTTAAGAGATGGTGCTGGAACCATTAGCCATGTGGGACAGCTAGCATTGGGACTACCTTAATCTTTGCTACACCATAGGGGCCTGCGGTCCCCGCCTGCAAAGAGCATCTGCTTTGGGCCTGGCTGAGCCAGTGTCAGGCCTGCATTTCAGTGCTAGCTAGTCCTGGGAGTGATAGTCTGCCAGCAAGTTTTGTGCTGGAGGAAGAAAGTAAGTTGTATATACTGTATATGTATACGTGGAAATGTATACAGTTCTCATTCCCCACATTGTCTGCTTTTCAATTACCTGGGCATCTCACCATTTCCCTATCCCTATCCAAGTTTAATTCCCCCAATAAACATAAAAAAAAAACAAAATACTTGGACTGGTTTCATGACTTCTGAATGCCTGAGGATGGTGTGCCTGGCTGGGCAGGATGACAGATGGACCACAACAACCAGCGTCCCCTACAGGGGTACCGCTACAAGAGTTACAATGTGGCAGTCTGATCACTGGGGTAGAGGAGACTAAGGAAATCCTTTCTTCTGCCTGCAGCAGGTAGATGACACAATCATAGCCAAGACAAAGTCATCAGACTGAAACTCAAGGACTGGGATTGTTTTCTAATGCCAAAAGCTGATTATTATTATTATTATTTTTTAACAAAAGTATTTCGCTGTTTATTATAAAATATCAGGAATTTATTGTTGCAAAAAGGATACATTAAGCGTCTGTTACCCCATCTCTTCATATTCCTGATATGTGGCTGCTGCACCATGTACTTGTATAAGAAAGTCTCCTATTCTCTTTGTATTGCTTCCTTTGTGTGAAATCCCTGGTGTTCCTGCCAGTCCCTCTGCTTTCCTAATAAACACTGACCACACTAAGCAGGAGAACACTACGTGGTCAGTTCTCTAGCTATGCTGGGAACTCAGACTTATCCTGACATGCCCCCACCTGCACAGCCATTCACTGGCAGGCTCAGTGCTGCTGCTTCTCATTCCCCCAGCTCCTTATGCAGCTGAGAACAGAGGGAATGTGGTCACTTATAAAAAAGGGAAAAAAGGTATTTACCTGTACAATATTTTTTTATATCTATACAAAAATGTTTTGCCTTTCGTTTCTATTTTAAACTGAATGAGTTGATTTACAGTGTGATAGTTTACAATCACTTCAATAGTCCCCTTTAAAGTGGTAGTAAACTGTCTTTTGCAAAAACCCGCTGACAGCGGCTAATGCAATCTGAGCCAAGCATGAGCAGCTCAGACAGCATTTACGCCCAGCTCTGCGTGCTGTGGTGAAGTGACTGCCGTGCGCATGCGCAGGAGTGACTTCACTGTAGCTTGGCCATTCAAGTGGCCCGAAGATTTGGAACCCAGAAGGAAAACTGGGTTAACATGAAAGCACCCTGGATCAGAGAGAGCCGTGACGGTCAAGTGCTGGATGGCTCCGGCTGTAGGTAAGTCTCTCATAATGAACTAGTATGCAGTGTATATTAGTCCATTATGACTTAAACCTGCAGGGGAGCACTTTTTTTAGTCTCCTAACCAACTTCAACACTGGGCACGTTCACCCCCTTCCTGCCCAGGCCAATTTTCAGCTTTCAGCGCTGTCAAACTTTGAATGACAATTGCGCTGTCATGCAACACTGTACCCAAATTAAATTTTTATCATTTTTTTGAGACAGAGAGAGCTTTCTTATTGGGCTGTTTAATCACCACTGAGTTTTTTATTTTTTGCTAAACAAATGAAAAAAGACCGAAAATGCTTTTTATAAAAAAAAAGTTTCTGTTATAAATGTAGCCAAGGTCTCCCTTAGGGGTGGCTAGTTGCTGTGGTCCATCTGCTCACACTGCCCTCACACCCATATAGTTTTCAGAGTCACAGAACAGGCTGGTACTTTGTTTTGTTATGTTTTATTAGGGGAATTGTACTTGGATGGTAGTTGGGATGCTGTGAGATGCCCAAAGAATTTGTTTAATTTGAACATCTATACACCTCCATATATACATTCCTCCTTCGTCACTCCGGCACATAACTTTCTGCACGGTTACTCCTTGAACCTCTCACCTGCACTTCTCTTATTTCTCCAGATGAGGTCTAGAAGGAAATTTACTAGGCCTCTGGCGTTTCTTCAGCCTAGCTAGCACATGGTGTGGCCTGCTATAGTGTAAGCAGGACCTCCAAACTTCCCATTACAGGTAGGGACAGCTGACCCCAAAGTGTAGAATAAAAGTTACTACTGTGCTAGCCAGCTTGATGGACTACTACTCCCCAGCTCATCCCCTTCCTCCAGGCCCTGCCAGCCACTTCAGCTGCGATGGCCTTCACCACTACCACGGAAGCACCACAGTCCCTCACTGACTTCTGCATCCTTTCAGAATGTCTCTCACCTCCGATCCTCTCCAGCATGCCTCTACAGCTTTCCAGGGTGTGTGTGCCACTCACCGACCATCGGTGGACTCCTTGCTGAGCTTCTCCAGTAGCACTTTCTGTTGCTCTCCTGCTCCCTTGGTCAGGATTCCTCTGCGGTTTGTATGAGGAACCCCTTCCACTCCTTGAGCTCCCCAGCCTCAAGGTCACCCCCCCCCCCAGACTGGGGGCTCCCTGTGGGGCCTCAGCAACCTCAGCTACATTCCAACTCTCTCCTCCCAGTCTGGGCTGACCCTGGGTATTTAAGGAGGCCTGCCCCCTGCCAATCCAGATTGGGAATTGGTCAGGGATCTACAGAATACCCCAGATGGCTACACTTCCCTCCCAACTCTCTGTCCAGAACATTCTACCAGCTTCTGGAAAGAAGTGGGAGGTCCCGGTGACCTCATCTGTGAATCACCCAGTCCTACCTGAGCCACTCCCAGCCCAGAAACAAAACAATCAGGTCTGCACTCAGTCAGGCCTGACTAAATTTTCCTCACCTCACTAAAAAACCTCACTAGCTCCTACCTAGGTAGGTAGGGGGTGCTACATAAAATTTTGTAAACAAGTAATTTTTCTCCTACACTGATGTGCGCTGATGAGGCTGCACTGATGGGCACTGATGAGGCTGCACTGACTGGCACTGATGAGGTGCCACTAATATGCCGCACTGATGGGCCTTTATGGGTACTGATAGGCGGCAATGATGGGCAACCTACAGGGGCACTGATAGGCGGCAATGATGGGCACTGATATATGAGACTCGTTGCCTTTGTAAGGCAGAGAAAATAGTGAGAGACCAGACTCATTCTGGTTGTCATTTCTTTAAATTATTGCCATCTGGGAGTCGTTTTAGAGTGATTAAAAGAAGGACAAGTAGATTTAAAGAGAGCTTCTTTCCCAGGGCTATTTAGGCTATCAATGTAGGAATGTGAAAGAGGTTCAATAGTCTTATTTTATTTTACTTGTCTGGTTTTTAATATGGGGACACTTTTTATATTTTGGTATAATTAATCCTGGCTGGGAAATGCATGGTTGAAATTGTGATGTATAAATAATGGCTGGAGTAGAAATGCAATTTCATTGTGAATTTGTTTTCTACAATGACAATAAATCTTTATTCTTTCTCTGATAGGCAGCACTGATGGGCGGTACTGATGAGGGGGCACTGACAGGCAGGGGCGTTGCTAGGTCTACAAAAGATCTGGGGCTAGAGCCCATAGCAGCAAAGTAAAGAAAGTCATACGCTTGAGTGGGCATACACATGTATATAATATACGTGTGTGTGTGTGTATATATATAAAAAATATTGTTACATACCTGAGTGTGGATTCCCCTTACATCAGGATCCCCATAGAGACATACCTGCTAATTGCAGAACTGCACCCACCCGGTAAGAGACTCGGGGCTATGGGCCCCAGACTCGGGGCTATAGCCCCAATAGCCACCCCCTAGCAACGCCCCTGCTGACAGGCATCACCGATGGGCACTGGCAGGCATCACTGATGGGGTTGCATTGATAATAATTGCACTGATTATCAGTGCAGACCCCCCCGGTCAGGAAAGCCACTTATCGGCTATCCTCTACTTACACACTGTCACCATGAGTAGAGGAATGCCGATAACTGGCACCTCCTATTCACATGGTGATCAGCTGTGATTGGACACAGCTGGTGACAAGGTAAAGAGCCTACGTCATAGGCTCTTTACCGTGATTGGAGATGCGAGGGACACACCGTACCACCAGTCGCCCCCCCCAGAAGAACGCCTTATGACATCCAGTCAAAGTAATTAAACAACCGCCCGACATTTTCCTATAGTCCGGGCGAGATGTGGTTAATGAGACTTTACTACCGCTTTAATACACCCCCTTCATTAAACCAATTAACACTTCAAAAATATACACACACGCTAGCTGGCTTTACTATTGGCCCTCTGAATGTGCCCCCTAACGGTCATTACTTAGTAGCACCAGTCCACGTGCAGTCATAAATGGGATTTTTGTAAATGAAGCACAGTCCTTTTGTACCAGTCAATTTTTTTTCTTATAAACGTATTTTTGTCTTGCTAACACCATGTTCAAAGACCTTGAATGGGAGCAAATTGGAGATGCATTTCCATAATGACATTGTATTTTAATCCTTGCACCTTGTGATTTGTTAAAGCTCAAACTTGTAAAGAAAGAAAGAAAAAAAAAAAAACGACGCACCTAATAATGTGTTCAAGTAACAGAGGAATAAAAGCAAGTATAGCAGATTAACCGAGGATAATGCTTCTTTTTTTCCATGTGATAATTTAGACACAACACATGAGTACATGTTGTTCCTTAGAACGCTTTGCCTTCACAATAACGCCTCCTACCGCGACAGCGCAAAAGGTTACTTATTAAATGTGCCCAGCTGAACAAGGAAAGCAAAAAAAAAAAGAAAAAAAACAAAACAAAATATATTTTCCAATGTTTAAAATATTGTCTTTATTATTAGCCTACAATTATTTAAATGAAAGCAATTTTCCTAGATTTGATTAATAGTTGCAGGTAAGTGTTTAGCTGGCCTTGACCTTTCGACAAGAAAAGGAGCCCGGAACTGTGCACCCCACGGAACGGAGAAAATATATCAAAGAAAAACAATGTATGACATTCTTCCTACACCTAGAGCCAAACGCTTTCATTATTTTTTTCATCCTATATAATTTTCCTTGATTTCCTCTGGGTGAATCCTGTTGATTTTGCTTTTCTTCCAGCTTTATGCTATAATCACCCTTTGGTTTAGGTACAGTGCACTACTAAACCACCCACCGCACTACTAAAACCATTTTGATGAAGCAATGAGCTTTTTAGACTGCGATTCCTCCACCTTCCCTGCAAGAGCTTCAAATTTCTCCACCAGAGACTTTTTTTTGTGTGTGTGCTTTCAGCTCTTTTATGTCGCTCCTGTAATTCTAAGTCATTCTTTCTCAATTTAGCTTGCAAGGTTGCTTTTCAATGTGGCTGGGGGAGAGGGGAGGCAATTTTGACCTGAATCAGTCTATATATGGATGTGTTTAGGTGAAGCTTGTTAATATGTTCATCAGGTAGGATCAGTTCCATTGTTTGATACCTCTCGGGTATTGAGATGTCCTTGCTTGACTTTCAAGGGGTGCCAACCCTGCTGTGGTCATTAATAGGAAGGTTGACCCTTTCTGTTGGGTTTTAGTTTATTTTTATGTAGCGCACCCCCTAAGGAGCCACTGGTTTGATGAGCCCTCTTAGACTTTATCCCCGGGTCCCACGGGTCGAATACCGGGCGATATCAGCCGGTTCAATAGAAACCGGGAAATATTTGGCTCATGTGTACGGCAGTGGGCCTCACAGAAGCATTGAATGTCCGACTTCTGTTGAAGGGGCATGACCGTAGGCATGTGCATAGGGTTTGCCGGGTGTGCCTGGGCAGTGGCACACACTAATCACCTCTTGTGCATACCTCCAAACTTCCCTGGATTTGCTGGGACTGTCCCAAAATTTGAATTAATTCCTAGTGTCCCACCAATACAGACTGAATTCCAGAGCCCAGTGTTCCTGCACTCGGCTGGTGTTTTGTGGTGGGGGGGGCATCCTCCTGTCAGAACATAATAGCTCAGGGAGGAGATAGCTGTACTAACATTGGATTGTTAGTACAGGATCTCCTTCCAAGCTTTTTTTTTTGTTCAGCCCAGTGGAGATGCAGACAGAGACCAGTGGACCAGCTCTATATGGCTGTAGATGCAGATGAAAATTGGCGAACCCACTCTGTATGGCTGTAGATGCAGATGAAGACTGGTGAACTCACTTTGTATGGCTTTAGATACAGACAGAGGCCGACGAACCAGCTCTGTATGGTTGTAGAAGCCAATGCTTAGACCTCACTGGTGGGTGAGTGTCTGAGGACTCAGCACTCTCGCCAGGACCTTTGCTTCCTTCCCCAATATGGCACCAAGTGACTCGTTCCTCCCCAAGCAGCCTTTAGAATTTTGCTCCACCTCTCCTCCCAGGCCACATAGCTCCCTAGGATTTGTAGTTTCCTTACCGCTGGGATGCAGTGCTGATGGTAGTGAAACGACATCTTGCACAGTCCTTGGCTTAACAACATCTCCTCCTTCCAGTCACAGGTTGACCAATCCGGAGTGGGCATAGAAAGTCAATGGTGGCATAGCTTCCGAACATGCTGGGAGTTATTGTCCCACAATGATAATTTAGAAAAGTTTGTCTTTGCTTCGTTCTCCCCAGAGGAATCTGTGTCTGTCCCTTGCTACATTTGTATTATGGAGAATGCAATAGAGAAGGTGGGACCCCTTAAGGTGGGCAGGGACATCCATAAGTCCATGGTGGGTAGGAACACAAGACAGGAACTACAGCAGGGAAATGTTACCTCTGGAGTACCCAAGGGATACAAGAAACCACTGATTACTTGAAGTATTTACTTTTTCCCGAATATATATATATACATAAATTCTTGCTTTAGGAGGGTAACAGAACACATTGACAACTGTTTGGTATATGTATAATTTCCAGGTCCAAGAATCAACAGATTTACATTCTGGGTAAGCAGTTTCCATAGTTGTTCATCATCCTAACAAGCAAGGTGCTTTTCAGCCTAGTTTGGGGGGAATGACAATTTCTGACCTGAATCAGTCTATACAGTATATGATGTCTAAAATGAAATTTGGTAATACATTGCATGGTCATTTCTGTCTTTGGTAGATCTCTGGTGACTAGATGTCTAGACTCTACTTGACTTCCAAGAGGTGCCAACCCAGCTGTTAGAAGACTGTGCTAAGGGTTAATAGCAGTTGATTGTTGTTTCATCTAGCCCCATGGAAGGAGCAGCTCTATTTGAACTTCCTGCTTCCTGTAGCCAATGCTGTTCGTTCTACAGTGTTCCTGCACCTGTGACCCCCCTGGTATCTGTTCAGAGTGACTTCCTGTTCCTGTGACCCCCGGCTACCCCTTTGGACTTTGCTGCTATCTGCCTGCCCCGACCTCGGATTGTTTACGACCACTCTTCTGCCTGCTCCTTTTGTACTTCAGCCGCCAGCCCGTTGCCGACCCAGCCTGCACCCGACTACCCGTCTGCCTGATCCCTCTGTACCTCGCTGCCAGCCAGTTGCCGACCCGGACCGCACCACTACTCTTCAGCCTGCACGAGCATCTGTGGACCTGTACCAGTCACCAGGGACCTTTCCAGCCCTCGTGCCCCCCTGTGCTCCAGAGCTCCCTGTCTGCACTACCAAGGGTTCCAGAACCAGGACCGCAAGAGAGGTTGCCCCCCGCATAAGCCAGACTCTTCCACCAGGTACGTGACCCCAGCTGTGATCATTAATAGGATGGTTAACCCTCCCTGTTGGGTTTTTAGTTTATTTTTATGTTACAGGGAATGCAGTGGGGGCATATGGGACACCTCAAGGTGGACAAAAACATCCAAAATGCCAAGGTGGGTAGGAACACAGGACACACCCAGTCAACATATAGACAAAGAATACAGGCCATCCTCAGACAGCACAAGTGTCATAAAACATTCAATTCATTTCAATAAAACTGTACAGCAACTCTACAAAAGCCCCTTAAAAATAGCTGTATACATGAGTCATCAGAAAAGAGGACATGTCTAAACTGTTAAAAGGTTCAAAGCTGAAGTCTTAGTGGGATACATTTGTAAATATTTGTGGAAGCTGCATTGCCATGTCAGTGGATATCTGTGATGTGGTACCTTACCATCAATCATTGGAGGCTGGTGCTCAATATTTCGGGGGTTTGTGGCAAACCAATGCCACCCCCAGCAGGAGACGGATGGAAAGAGGCCTCCTTACCTTAGGAGGCAGAAGGAACAAAAAGAGTTGGAGCAAGTGGGATTTTCTCAGTACCATCAGTGGGCAATTCAACAAATTTTGTTTAAAAACGAATACAGTTGTGTAGTTGGGGGGTTGATCGCCGCCTCCAGATCCGTCTCCCGCTGGGGGTGTTGTTAGATTGCCGTTTTCCCGTTTGTCTCCCACGGGGGGGGGGGGATTTGTGCGGGGATCACAGCCCTGCCCCAACCCTTTTTGTTTCTTCTAAATTCATATTTAGAATGTTGGTACCCTTACTATATGTTATGTATAGATACAACTGAGCAGCCATTCTCATTATACCTTAGGAGGTAGATGACAGGGATCTCACTCCTCGCTCCAGGGCCTTTGCGTCTCCTACCAGCCAATCAGGAAGTGGGACCTGAGACTCCCTGGCTGATCGCGCTTCAGGACCCGATTTCTGATTGGCTGGAAAGAGAAGCAGGAGGACAATAGCAAATATTAATTTGCAATTGTCACACAATAGAGCAGCAGTTGGGCTTGATACACCAATAGTCCCACATTTTGGAGATTTGTTTTAAGGAAATTTGTCCCGGGCCACAGATCATTATCACACTTGTGTTTTAGTGGTAATGTGTTTTCTGCTACACACCACTCCACGGAGACTACTGACTTGTATGTTCAGTACTCCATACTATTCAAGTCTGTACACTGTGCTGTAAGTTCAGCAATCCACATAGGTCTACACTGTACTCTATGTTCAATATTCTACATGGCTCTGTGCTGAACTGTACATTTTGTATTTCTCATGGCTACAATCTGCACACTATATTCTATGTAGTGTCTCAGTACACTTCTAGAGTTTAAAATTCGTTTTTTGGCCTCCCTGTAGCCAGAGAGAGCAATGATTTGATACTGTCTGTTCTGGTCCTGTTGGTGCAGGCTTGGTTGCTTTCCCCTGCATCCCATTGTACTATGGGATATAGTGGCGTAAAGAACCTAGACCCCTGCCTGCTTATTAATACTTCTCCAGCCAATCCCTGGACAGGGGACTGAGTGACCAGCAGGGGGCTGAGAGGGGTATAAATGGGCTTGCATCCAGAACAGAGTTCTCTTGTTCCTGGAGGAGTGAGACCCAACCTGAGGAATGTGGCATCCCTGGGAGTTTAAAGTGATTGTAAATTCACACAAACATGTTATGCTTACCTCCTCTGTACAGTTTGCTTTGCACAGAGCAGTCCCGATCCTCCTCTTCTCGGGTCCCTCTTTGCTGCTCCTGGCCCCTCCCTCCTATCGAGTGCCCTCTCAGCCAGCAACTTCCTATGGGGGCACCCAAGCCTAATCAGAGCTCCGTATATCCATTCAGACATGGAGCCCAGCCTGGCTCCGCCCCCTCTCTCCCCGATTGGCTGATTGGCTTTGATTGACAGCCATGGGAAACAATGGAACTGCTGCTCTCATGGAGATTGCTAGAGAGAGAAGGGACTCAGGTAAGTAATTAGGGGGGTGCTAGGAAGGCTGCTACATCTTAATCTTCTATGAATCTTAATACATAGAATGCACCTTCTGCCTTTATGACCCTTTTCAAACAAAATAAAAAAAAACCTCCAAAAAAAAAAAAAAAAAAATTCCAAGCTCAACTTACCAACCAGCTTGCAACCAACCAAATTTTCCTGTCTAACAGTATGTGTTAAAAACAGGGGTTTAGTTTGCACACATTTGCAAATGCATGCATAAACTACAGAGCCCAGCCAAGGCACCCCATTATTATCTGTATTCCTGACTTTAAGAACCTCCACATTATAATGCATGGGCTTCCATTGTGGAGGCTCTTACAATTTAGAGTTAGGACTACAGAAAATACTGGGGTGCCTTGATAGGGCTCTGTAGCTTACGCATGCATTTGAAAATGTGTGTCAAAATACAGGCGTGCTTTCAGCATGGCAGCAATGATTGCTGGACTAGCAGTCTATGGTTTGCTTCCTGCAGTTGCTCTTCATAGAAACGTCAGGATCTTTGGTTTCTGGAGCAAAGGCGGCTCTCTACTTAGACAAATTAGGCGGTCGCCTAAGGCCTCGCACTCACAGGGGCCTCGCAAGCGCCTAATTTGACAGACACCAGCACCGAGATAGAGAGTACTGACACCAGCACTTTAAAGATTTTAATATATGCAATTTATAAAGTTAATTTTTTTATCGCTTGAATTATTTTTCGCGTTATGGGTGTGAGTGGGGCCTCATGTCTAGGTTTTGCCCACAAAGTCTAGAGCCGCCTCTGTTTTGGAGTGTGGTACATAAAGGTTGTTGGGATCGGTGATGGTTAACCACCTCCCACCCGAAAAATAAAAAACCCAGGGGTGATTAAATACCACCAAAAGAAAGCTCTATTTGTGTGAAAAAAATGATAAAAATTTCATATGGGTACAACGTCGCACAACCGCGCAATTGTCATTCAAACTGCAACAGCGCTGAAAGCTGAAAATTGGTCCGGGAAGGAAGGGGGTTTAAGTGCCCATTATTGAAGTGGTTAAAATAAGATAAGAAGCAAATTCATTCATTTATATCAAGATTGTGCAGATAGCTAGATCTTTGTATGCATTTCAATGGTAATGGTAAAGATGAAATGTTACACACCAGACGCAACATAACAGCTGTATGTCTAATTTAGGAGGAACGTATTTCTCTATTGAGTTGCCTTGCCACCTAGTGGTCCAAATAAATGTTGCAAATAAATCAGCAGACAAATCTTTATTTAATCCTTTTTTCCCCAAAATCATTAAAATCAGAGCAATGTTTCTCAACCTTTTTTCAGCACAAGTTAAAAATAGGCAAAACCTCAAGGCACCCAAATTTAAAATGTAAAAAACATAAATGGTCATTTTCAATGGGAAACCTGTGCCTGGGAAGATGCACATCAGCACCTTGATGAAATTAACTTCATACTAGAGGCCCCCTATACGTGAGATGCCCACCTACACATGAGAACACCCCCCCCCATCATATTAGAGTCATTCCTATACATCAGAGGTACCCTATACATGACCCCCCCATCTTATTACCATCACAGAGCCCCCCAATTACAGATGCCCCAATCACACAGGCCCCACTTCTCCCACCACAGAGCTGACCAGCCTGCACTATAGCAACTCATGATGCTGATCCAAGTCAAACTGGGTCCCCT
>BLSH010035668.1:912192-925795 GCA_018402905.1 Glandirana rugosa
CATCCATTAAATTTACTTAGAAAGTCTTTGAATGGCCCAGACTTACTTATTTTAGGACTGTACAGTGTTATATGTTGTCGTCGTGTTAAAAAGTTTTTTTCTAAGTGAAAAATAGTAATTTTTCAACAGGTCAAGTCACTGAAACGGATCCGAATTTACTACAGTAGACGACGTCCGTCCTCCTACGTAAAGGAGTCAGAGGAGAGGAGTGTTGGACCCCACGGAACTTGTCCCCTGGGTCAAACTGAACCTAGTCGTAGTACTCAACGATATCACGTCCGACCAGTCGAGACACCACCCCCTTCACCCCGGACACACTAACCCCGTAGGGCCCCCTATACGTGAGATGCCCACCTACACATGAGAACACCCCCCCCCCCCCATCATATCAGAGTCATTCCTATACATCAGAGGTACCCTATACACGACTCCCCCCCCCACATCTTATTACCATCACAGAGCCCCCCAATTACAGATGCCCCAATCACACAGGCCCCACTTCCCCCACCACAGAGCTGACCAGCCTGCACTATAGCAACTCATGATGCTGATCCAAGTCAAACTGGGTCCCCTGTTCAAGGCACCCCAGGTTGTGAGGAGAGGAGACTGAGGAAATGCATCCTCCTGCCTGCAGCAGATGACATCATTTAAGCCTAGGCAAAGTCACTGAACTGGACAACTTTTTAATGATAAAAAGTGAATCTTTTTTTGAAAAATTGTGCTGCTGTTGTATATTGTGACATGTCAGGATTTTATTCATTCAGACCCGGTAAGTTTCTGAAAGATTCATTTAAATTACCTACAATAATACAAAGTAAAGAAAAATAATATTAATAAAAATAATAATAATAATACTAATGTAGTCAATGCCCCCCTTGGAGGGTGGCTGAGTGTTGTGGTTCACCTGCTCACACTGCCCTCAATCACATCCATACCGCCCCAGAGACACAGAGCGGGCTGGTATTTTGTTTTGTTTTGTTTTATTAGGGGAATAGAACTTGGATGGAGATCGGGATGTTGTGGGATTCCCCAAAGAATTAATTCACAATTTACTTGGGACCTCTATATACACCTCTGTATATACATCACTTCACTTCCTCCAGCACATCACTTGCTTCTTCAAACTCCAGTGCCTCTCTTCTGCACAATACTTTCTCTTCCAGACCCAGAAGGAAATTTACTAGGCCTTCTCCACTTCTCTAACCTGACTAGTACATGGTGAGGCCTGCCATGATGCAAGCAGGGCCACAGGACCACCCATTACAGGTAGGGATAGTTGGTCCCAGTTTGTGTAGAAACACTGCTGTGCTAGCTGGCCTGATGAACTACTACTCCCAGCCCATCCTCTTGCTCCAGGCCCTGTCAGCTGCGTTGGCCTTCTCCACTGCCACCGTGGCACCACAGTCCCTTACTGACTTCTGCATCCTTCCCAGATTGTCTCTCACCCCAATCTGCCCCAATCTGCTCTGGCATGCTTCTACAGCTTTCCAGGGTGTGTACCACTCACCAACCACCTGGGGACTCTTTTCTGAGCTTCTCCAGTAGTACCGTCGGTTGCTCTCCTGATCCCTTGTGCTTCTCCTCCAGGATCTCACTGTCCTCCTGGCTGCACCCAAGCCCAGGCCTCAAGGTCACCCCTCCCAGACTGGGGGCTCAGCTACTTTCCAGCTCCTCCAGCCAAACTCACTCCTCCCAGATTGGGCTGACCCCAGGTATTTAAGGAGGCCTGCCCCCTGCCAATCCAGATTGGGGATTGGTCAGGGCTCCTTAGAACACTCCAGATGGCTACACCTCCCTCCCAGCTCTCTGTCTAGAAACCTTCCACCAGTTTCTGGAAAGAAGTGGGAGGTTCTGGTGACCTCTTCCGTGAATCACCCAGTCCTACCTGAGCCACTCCCAGCCCAGCAACAAAACGATCAAGCCTGCACTTCAGTCAGGCCTGACTAAATGTTCCTCACCTACCAAAAATCCTCTCACTAGCTCCCACCTAAGCAGGGGGCGCTACACTAATAATAATAATATTAATTGTTATTATTATTATTATTGTCATTGCTATTATTTATTATTTTTATTATTATTATGACTGTATCATTAAAATGTCTAATAATGATATTGTTATTATTATTATACTCATTGCTATTATTTTTATTACAAGAGTTCTTCAAAAAGTTTCTGCACTTTTTTTTTTGACTCTAGTAAATATGAAAAAGCGTGGAAACTTTTTGAAGAACCCTCGTATTATTATTATATTATAAAAATGAAAATAACAGCAATAATATTAATATGAATAGTAGTAATGATAATAATAATAATAATAACAATATCATTATTAGACATTTTAACCACTTGCCGACCGCCAACCGCAGGTTGACGGCGACAAAGTGGCTCGTTATCGCAAATCGCCGTCATACGACGGCGGCTGCGATAACGCGCACTGTGAGCGCGCGCCCGCACGCTCACTGTGTTCAGGGAGGGCCAGGGAGCGGGTGCGGCGGCTTCGATTGCCGCCGGCTACCCGCGATGGCCCCCCCGGAGCGAAGGAACGGAGGTCCGTGTAAGTAAACACGGACCTCCGTTCTGTGTGAGGGGGAAGGGCTGTGATCACAGCCTTCCTGTATACGAAGGCTGTGACCACTTCCCTTCCCCAGCCAGGGCAGTCCCCCCACAGTTAGAACACGCCCAGGGAACATAGTTAACCCTTAGAGCGCCCCCTGCAGGTTAACCCCTTCACTGCCAATGGCATTTACACAGTAATCAGTGCATTTTTATAGCTCTGATCGCTGTATAAATGCCAATGGTCCCAAAAAAGTGTCAAAATAGTCCGACATGGCCGCTGAAATATCGCAGTACCGCTAAAAATCGCAGATCGCCGACCATTACTAGGAAAAAATAAAAAAACAATAAAAACCCCAAAAATGAATTCTCATCATCCGTAAACGCGACCACTTTTACGCAAACCAATCAATAAACGCCAATTGCGATTTTTTTTTATCGCAAATATGAGGAAGAATGTAAATCGGCCAAAAACGGTGAAAAAAAATGTTTTTTTATATATTTTTTTTGGATTTGTATTTTAGCAAAAAGTAAGAAATTTGGGTTTTTTTGCAAAATTGTCGCTCTTCTTTTGTTTATAGCGGTGATCAGAAATGACGCAGCGGTGATCAAATACCACCAAAAGAAAGCTCTATTTGTGGGAAAAAAAGGACGCAAATTTTGTTTGGGTACAACGTCGCACGACTGCGCAATTTTCAGTTAAAGCGACGCAGTGCCGAATCGCAAAAAGGACTCCGGTCCTAAAGCTGGAAATCCTTCCGGGGCTGAAGTGGTTAATGAAAATAATAATAATAGTAATAATAATAATAATAATCAATATTATCATTATCATTGCTATTATTTTTATTATTATCATTACAATGTCTAATAATGCCATTATTATTATGATTATGATTTTTATTACTATTATTATTTTTTTTTTTTTTTCATACAACCAAACATAAAAAAAACAATTGTGTGCATACCAAGAGATATAGCATTTACAAAATTCAATTTTTAGGTAGGCACACAACATCCAAAAGTCACATTGCTTGTATCATGGTTCCATTGATAACAGACTCCTGGACCTCTGCTGTCCTGACTGTACAATATTCAAAAGACAACAAAACAACAATATAACACAAAACTATATATAAAAAAATAATGAGGGAACGGGTAAGGTTATAATCTAGGATCCCTCTATTCCCCCTCCACTAGTGCAAGGCCATATTCTGTAGAGCATGTAAAAAGGGACCACTGACTCCATCTTTTGTTAAATTTCTCCTCTTTACCTTGCAAAATAGTGGTAACATTCTCCATGGCATGTATGTCAGCTATTTCAGTGAGCCACAGCGAAATTGAAGGAGGTAATTCCTGCTTCCATAGGGCCGGAATGCATTATTATTATTATTTCTAATAATGATATTGTTATTATTATTATTTTTACTATAATTATTACTGTTATGATTTTGAATTATTATATTATTATTATTTTGAGTAATGATATTGTTGTTAATAATAATAATAATAATAATACTAATATATACCATACACAAGGAGTTTTGAAGGAAAACCTTCATTTTCAGAATAAAGATATACCCTCTTCATCTATCATAATTGTAGAGCATATCTGTCAGCATAGGACATGCTGTAGTGCTGTTGGCATAACCTATAAAAAAAAGCAAAAAAACGCCATCTTCCATTTTACCTTCCACCATCTGGCATTTGCTTAAAGATTTATTTAATTTCCTGTATTTTCTATCTAATTATGGAGGTACCTGTTCGAGGGATGACTTGCCTCCATCTGCTGCTACTCTTGTTTCCCCTCAATAAGGTCATCTTCTTACAATTATCTCTTTGCTATAGATGTTGGAATTTTGCTCCATTTAAAAGCCTTTAAACAGGTATGCGACGGCGAAAACAAAACGAAATAAAAACAATAACAAAGCATTAAAAGAATTCCGGCTAATGGGAGCAGGGGCTGTTTCATTTCTTGGATAATAATTGGGCCATAATAGAATTGGAATGGGTTGCTGGAGTAGAAAAATAAAACAATACATGTCTAATTGTTAAATTTTTCACGGGAAAACTATTCTGGGGAAGCAATGACATTTCATTTGATTGCAAAAGAGAAACGGAGAAGCATAGATCTGATGAGACAGTGGAGGTCCCAGAGTCATCGCTGACATTTTTATTTCAGCTTTAAATGAGGTTCCATCAAGCTGTTTCTATTTAATAAAGAACTCCAGGTATAATACAGACATTATACAAAGATATAAAAGTACTCTGATGTCTGCTTATATATGAGAATTGCCTATCTGTCTTCTTCTTTCTACCCTAGTCATTTACTAACCACTAACCACCTCCCATCACCTTCATTAGCTGCTGCAGTCTTTCACCTTGTGACTTGCTAGAAAGTGATGCAGTGTGATCACTGGGGACGAGGAGCAAGGCTTTTTTCTCAGACAATAGGTGCAGGAACTCCCAGTTTCCGAGTCACCCCTTGTCTCCACCCTCTACCCACCTCCTGCACCATTCCTTGGTTCCACCCCCTACCTTCCTCCTGCACCATTCCTTGGTTCCATCCCCTACCTTCCTCCTGCGCCATTCCTTGGTTCCATCCCCTACCTTCCTCTTGCACCATTCCTTGGTTCCATACCCTACCTTCCTCTTGCACCATTCCTTGGTTCCATTACCCTACCTTCCTCCTGCATCTTTCCTTGGTTCCACCCCCTACCTTCCTCCTGCACCATTCCTTGGTTCCATCCCCTACCTTCCTCCTGCACCATTCCTTGGTTCCATCCCCTACCTTCCTCCTGCACCATTCCTTGGTTCCACCCTCTACCTACCTCCTGCACCATTCCTTGGTTCAACCCCCATCTTCCTCCTGCACCATTCCTTGGTTCCATTCCCTACCTTCCTCTTGCACCATTCCTTGGTTCCATACCCTACCTTCCTCCTGCACCATTCCTTGGTTCCATCCCCTACCTTCCTCCTGCACCATTCCTTGGTTCCATCCCCTACCTTCCTCCTGCACCATTACTTGGTTCCATACCTTACCTCCTTCCTGCATCATTTCTTGGTTCCACTCCCTACCTACCTCCTGCATCATTCCTTGGTTTCACCCCCTACCTTCCTCCTGCACCATTCCTTGGTTCCATCCCCTACCTTCCTCCTGCACCATTCCTTGGTTCCACCCCCTACCTTCCTGCTGCACCACTCCTTGGTTCCACCCCTACCTACATCCTGCACCATTCCTTGGTTCAACCCCCTATCTTCCTCCTGCACCATTCCTTGGTTCCAACCCCTACCTTCCTCCTCCACCATTCCTTGGTTCCACTCCTTACCATTGGCGGCTGGTGGTATATTTTTAGGCGGGGTTGGCAAATCACCCAACCAATGCCGCCCCTCCCCCCAGCTGGGTCACAGCCCCCCCGGTCGGTCACCAGCCCTGCACTTACCCCATGAAGGTTGCGACCAGCTCTTCATCCTACGTCTCTTCATCCTCGGTTTCGACGGCTCCCCCTGTGTCTCCTCCCTCCAACTTCTCGGCGGACAATAGGATCTCTTCTCCAATTGGGTGACAGGTCTCTGACTCGCTTTCTGATTGGCCAGGAGGAGAATCAGGAAGACAATAGCGAATATTCCTTCATTATTGTCACATATTGTTACCCGAGCACAATCTTTTTTGAAGCCAATTAGAGCCTCTGGCTCTAATCACGTGCTTCTAAAAACGAACAAAAAAAACCATTGGAATCCATGAGTCCGACGCCCTGCATGTAGATTAGGGGCCAGTCACATGGAATAGGGGGGGGGGGGCGGCGGCGCCCCTGCGCCCCATATGGATGGGCTGCCACTGCCTCCTACCCATCTCCAAGTATTGCCCCTCTTAGAGAATACAGAACCAAGTAACAATTTGTATGAAATCTGTTAATGATAACAAGAAAAGCAGTAATTTTGATAGCATGCAGCCAGCAACAATAACCCCCCCCCCAGCAACAATGGACCACCTGCAACAAAATACCCTCTCCCCCAGCAACAAAAGATCCCCAGCAGCAATAACAGGTCTCCCTGCAACCAACACCAATAGACTCTACTGCAGCCAGCAACAATAGACCCCCCAGCAACAATGGATCACCCGCAACAAATTACCCACTCCCCCAGCAATAATAGACCCCAGCAGCAACAACAGATTTCCTTGCAGCCAGCATCACTAGATCCCTCACAGCTACAACTGACCCCCAGCAACATAAGACGATCCACCCCCAGCAACAGTAGGTCCCACTCCAGCAACAATAGACCCCCCTTAGCAAAAATAGACCCCCCCCCCCGTCCTGCAAAAAGAGATCCCCTCCAGCAACAATTGATCTCCCAGCAACTAGTATTAATAGACCCTGAACCCATTGTCATTACATACATTCAGTCCTGGAGGTGCTGGAACTGCGTTCCCCCCACGTTCCCACTGAAAGAAAAGCCCTGACAAGGAGAATATTTCCTGTTGCCTGCAGCAGACTGATAACGTGGTAATGTGTTTACACAAGGAAGGCTTTTTAAAGCCCAACTCCAGGAACTGCATAGTATAGTTAGATTGGCCTTTCACCCCGCAGCGCCGCAAAGGTAAATGCTTGCTAAGTCTAGGGGTAGAAGAATAAGCTGTAATATTTAAATTATTTCTTCTTCCGGAAGACTCCCTCCATTTGTGCGACTGTTATCCCCAAACCTCTACTTTAAGGTGCTTTGGCTGACAGCCACATACTGATCTCATCAAGTACAATGCAGGACCAAGAGCCCTGCACTGTATGTGCGGACTTAGATCATTAATCCAAAATTTCTCATCATTTCATGAATGAGGGGGTCTGGAAGTTGACTGCATACAAACACAGAAGTGGTATTTTTATAACATGTTAGTACATTTATGATTCTCAGAACATTTAACATTTCTAGAAAGGTGTCTTTCAACCTTAACCCTATCATACAGTCTGGCTTAGCCCCCATTCACACACCGATCTGAAGTATGTTTCTAGAAGGATAAGTAACAAAAATATCCTTAAGTACACCCATAATGATACAAACTATAAAAACAAACCAAAATGTATAGAACTGTGCTGCTGCTCAAATCGCCATGTATACTACACATTTTTACATCAAAGTGCTGGATTCTGCTAACATTACACTTCTGCATTCTCTTCAGCCCTACTGTTCAGAGAGAGCGCCTTACATCCCCGCCCCTTACATGTTACACCACCAGGTGTGGCTTCATCAGAGGATTCTGATGAAGCCACGCCTGGTGGCATAACACGTATGGGGCAGAGCTGGTGATGTAAGAACTCACACTTAAAGGTACAGAATAGTGCTGGATTCTTACGTCACCAGCTCTGCCCCTTAGGTGTTACGTCACCAGAATGCCCCTGATGATGCCACGCCCGGTGGTGTAACATGTAAGGGGGGTAAGCCAGTGATGTAAGACACTCTCTCTGAATAGTAGGGCTGAAGAGAATGCCAAAGTGTAATGTGAGCAGAATCCAGCACTTACTTTGATGTAAAAATATGTGGTACACTTGGAGATTTGAACAGCAGCACAGTTGTATACATTTTGTATATATATATATATATATATATATATATATATATATATACTGTATATACTATATTACCAAAAGTATTGGGACAACTGCCTTTACACACATGATATTTAATGGCATCCCATCCTTTGGGGTGGAGGAACTTGACTGGCTTGCACAGAGTTCTGACATCAACTCGATAGAACACCTTTGGGATGAATTAGAGCGCAGACTGAGAGCCAGGCCTTCTCTCCAACATCAGTGCCTGACCTCACAAATGCTCTTCTGGAAGAATGGTCAAACATTCCCATAGACACTCCTAAACCTTGTGGACAGCCTTCCCAGAAGAGTTGAAGCTGTTATAGCTGCAAAGGGTGGGCCAACTCAATATTGAACCCTACGGACAAAGAATCTGATGCCATTAAAGTTCATGTGCGTGTAAAGGCAGGCGTCACAATACTTTTGGTAATATAGTGTGAAATATATATATAAAACAGAAAACTGGAGATGCAGTCTCAGTTAAAGCTGAATTCCTTTACTTCAATCTTCATGCATATAAAAGTTACAAGCGACTGCACAGTTTCGGACAGCACATGTCCTTCATCAAGCTGCATATATAGTTTGTATTATTTAGTATCTGCAAGGGTATTTTTGTTAATTAGAAGCATGCTTAAAGTGTATGGCAAGTGACCTACAAGCTGCAGCCTCTATCTGTGATGCCCCTGTGGTGGTCTGAATGATATTTCATATTTTCACCAGTTGTTGTGCACTTTTTGTTGTGAGTGTATTTTCATCTTTGATTTTAATAAATTAGAGTATTCTTAGTACTATGATTGTTTTTATGCTTTCATTTTGAGCGTTATGTCTGGATCTTTTGGGGATCTTATATTTAACCTTACTGGGTCGAGAGGAGAAGTTAACCATTCTGGTACATCTAGTTACACCCCTTAAAGGGACATGCACATATGATCTATTAAACATAGGTATAAAACGGGGGTGATCTGCTAATGGTAGTGTCTGCAGCATGTGGTGTTTTACTATCACAGAAAAAAATAAAGTTTTGGGAAGCTGAGAATATTGCAGACATGTGGACTTTTTTATTTATTTTGTTGGACTTTATTTTATAGTTTTTACAATATATAGTTGGTTAAGGTGTAGGGCTTAATCGTTTTGGTTTATATGTTTCGAGAAGGGTTTTAATGTTCGACACTAGATTTCCACATCTGTGAAAGTTCATTGGTTCTCAAGGACACGGACAGCCGCTCGCTCCTTAGCAACCCGTTATACACTGCTAAACGCCAGCAGCCCAGCACAAAAGTGGAAAAACGCAGGCAAAAAATGCTAATATTGAGCATTTTTTTTCTATCGTGCTTTTTTTCAGCTCTCTGATGGAGATCCTGAAGGGGTCCCTGATGTAATCGGCACTGTGATGGGGACACTGATAGAAGGGGGGGCGCTGATGTAAGGTGGGACCCTGACAGTGGCGCCAATGTTGGGGGACTCTGATGTGAGCTTGGCTGATGGTGACACTATTGTAAGAGGGACACTAATTAGGTCCCTGATATAAGGGGTAACTTTGATGTAAGGGGGACTCTAATAGGGTCTCTGATGTAAGGGAGAATCTGATGGACACCCTGATGTAAGCAGGATGATGATACAAAGTGGGACTCTGACGGGGCACTTATATAGGGGTGACTCTGATGGGGGCCCTGATGTAAGGGGTAACTGTGATGGGGGCACCAATATAAGAGGAACTCTTATAGGGACTTTGATGTAAGAGGTAACGAAGGAACTTTAATGAGGATTTTTTTAAGCCTGCACTTTTTTTTTGAAATATACAATGCAGCCCATGTAGTGAAACGTTTGGTGACCCCTAACTAGATGATAGAAGACTTGGGTCTGTGCATGTCACCCAACTTTAGGCTTGGGTGGGTATTTTTCGCCAGAGCAGAGAATGGTTCAAACCTCTGTTTTTTTAATTTATTTATTTTTTACTTACCGTACCTAAATCCATGGGCATGTACCAACATTGCAGTTTAGAGAGATTAACATTCTCTCACTAACATGACATGAAGTGGGAGGAAATCTCTCCAAAGTGAATGGAAACCATCCTCTGAGGCAGCTAGGTATCTCTACTAGCAGGTTTTCCCCTCACCTCCTGTTCCAGTGACAACTGTAACATTTTGGATCTCCCATCACTTTCTGTTGCAGTGGTAATGGTCAACAAGAACAAATAAAGAGGGCGACTGCTCCCAGTGGGGAGAAAGGAAAGGAAAGGAAAGGAAAGGAAAGGAAAGGAAAGGAAAGGAAAGGAAAGGAAAGGAAAGGAAAGGAAAGGAAAGGAAGGGAAGGGAAAGGAAAGGAAAGGAAAGGAAAGGAAAGGAAAGGAAAGGAAAGGAAAGGAAAGGAAAGGAAAGGAAAGGAAAGGAAAGGAAAAGGGAAAGGAAAGGAAAGGAAAGGAAAGGAAAGGAAAGGAAAAGGAAAGATAAGGAAGGGAAAGGGAAAAGGAAAGATAAGGAAGGGAAAGAGGAAAGGAAAGATAAGGAAGGGACAAGGAAAATGAAAGATAAGGAAAGGAAAGGGAAAGATAAGGAAGGGAAAAGGGAAATGGAGGGAAAGGAAAGGTAAAGAAGGAAAATGAAAAGGGAAAAGAAAGAAAAGGGAAGGGAAAGGAAAATGAAAGATAAAAAAGGGAGAAAGGAAAGGAAAGTAAAGGAAAGGAAAGGAAAGGAAAAGAAAGGAATGTAAAGGAAAGGTAAAGAAGGAGAATGGAAAAGGAAAATGGAAAAGAAGGGACAGGAAAAGGAAAGATAAGGAAGGGAAAGGAAAGGAAAGGAAAGGAAATGAAAGGAAAGGAAAGGAAAAGAAAGGAAAGGAATGGAAATGAAAGGAATTGGAAATGCAAGGGGAAGGAAAGGAAAGGAAATTGACAGGGAAAAAGGGAAAGGAAAGGGACAAGGAAAAGGAGAAAGGGGAAGGAAAGGAAAAGGAAAGTCAAGGAAGGGAAAAGTAAAAGGAAAGATAAAGACGGGAAAAGGAAAAGAAAGATAATGAAGGGACAAGGAAAAGGAAAGAAAAGGAAAGGAAAATGAAAGGTAAGGAAGGGGGAAAGGAAAAGGAAAGATAAGGAAGGAAAAAGGGAAAAGAAGGAAAAGGAAAGGAAAATTAAAGGTAAAGAAGGAAAAGGGAAAAGAAAGTAAAGGGAAAGGAAAAGGAAAGATAAGGGAGGGACAAGGAAAAGGATAGGAAAAGAAAGGAAAAAGGAAGGAAGGGAAAATGAAAGGTAAAGAAGGAGAAAGGAAAGGGAAAAGAAAGGAAAGGAAAAGGAAAGATAAGGAAGGGAAAAGGGAAAGGAATGGAAGAGAAGGGAAGGGAAAAGAAATGAAAGGAAAAAGAAAAGGAAGGGGAAGGAGAAAAAGGAAAAGGAAAGGTAAAGGAGGGAAAAGGAAAGAGGAAAAGAAAGGAAAAGGAAAGACAAGGAAAGGAATAGGAAAGAGGGAAAATGAAAGGGAAAGGGAACAGAAAGGGAAGGTACTGAAGGAAAAAAAGGAAAGGAAAGGGACAAGGAAAAGGGGAAAGGGAAAGGGAAGATCAGGAAGGGAAAAGGAAAAGGAATGGAAAAGGAAAGATACGGAAGGGGAAAGGAAAAGGAAAAATAAGGACGGTAATAGGAAAAGGGGAAAGGGAAAGGAAAGGAAAAGAAAAAAAAGAAAAGAAAAGAAAAGGAAAGGAAAGGAAAGGAAAGGAAAGGAAAGGAGTGGAATGGAGTGCATGCTCCCTGCTGATTGGAGAGCTTTAAGTCAGTCTCTTCAGCATGCTGGCAAGGGGCAGGCTTTTCTACTCAGGCAGTGGCTGCTTTACAAAAAAATGACTTTGCACACCTGGGATGCATTCAGCTAATTTAAATGGAAGGTTCAGTTGGGCTTTAAAGTATTACCAACAATTATCATGTTAAATATGCAGTTTAATGCAATTACATAATACAATTCTCCTTAATGATTTCACTGCATATATGCAGGCTAAGGATTTGAAATATCTTATTGTTCAGGATTTATGTAGAGCTATTTTCATTCCGGTTAAATTGAAGCAGTGAAATAGAGCTATCTCCGTACATCTATTTAACATACAGTGGTAAATACATTGCCTGCTCCATCTGACAACTTTATAGAGGCAATCTTAATAAACTGAAATACAGACTCCACTGGTGTTATACCCCTTTTCGCACTAAATCATCTGGACATTATTTTCAATTTAATGCAGAGAGCCCCACCAATGTACATTCGTCTTATTCATGACTATCTTTAGATATATCTCACTTAAGTCCTCATACATTAACTGCTTTCTTAAAACAGAAATCACAAGCATAGCTCAGTAGAATGGGGTTTTGCTGCCCTCCAGTGGAGATTATGGATATTGTTGTTATGTTGTGCAAACCGAAGTTTAGACGTCACATTTTAGCTTGCAGAAAATAAAAAAAATCCAATTCTATTCTGTATGCACTAAAGTTAGGTATACAAAATAATATCCTCATCCAGAAATCAATTCCTCATTAGGGCACAGAGGTGTAAAAAGACCCAGTCCTCAGAATCTACTAAGCCTATGTTTAAAAAGAATTGCAGATCTATTCGTCCTGTGAAACTGCACATGTAAATGTAGGCAAACAATGAATGTTATTAGACTAGGTTGAATGGTATTCTTCATACAGAGTAGACAAGGGAGTCAGAAAATATTGCATTTTGTCCACTAGATGAAACTAATGATCGTAGGATTTTCTATATAGCTCCATCTAGTGGACATAATATGTTATTTTCCTGACTCACTTTATTCTTTATGAATGGAAAGCATTCAACCTGGAGAGAAAACAACCTAATAACATACATGTATGCCCTTATTAGCACATTTCCACATGGAAAAAAAAGCAGACAAGTCCACAACCAATGAATAGAAAACAGCAATATAAGTAAACAGGTGTAAGTGAATGTATACAATTGGTAATAAACAAGTGGGCAAGTGAATGACTCCTAATTAGTGTTGAGCGAACCCGGACTGTAACGTTCGGGTCCGTACCGAACTTTCGCGTGGCACGGACCCGGACCCGGACATTTCAAAAATCGTTCGGGTTCGGTCCGGGGTTCTGCTATTTTACTCCACGTGTTGAGAAGCTGCAGGGCAGCCAATCAACAAGCGTTTCACTGGTTTGCCCTTAGAAGCCATCACAGCCATGCCTACTAATGGCATGGCTGTGATTGGCCAGTGCATCATGTGACCCAGCCTCTTTATAAGCTGGAGTCACAGTGCTGCAGTCACTTGCTCCTTGGTTTAGTGTAGGGAAAGGAAGCTGAAAGCTTGAGGGACAGATTTGAGACATTTTAAGACCTGATCCTGCATCCTGAGATAGATTACTTTACTACTGCTGTCTGTGCTGTTGCTCTGAGGACAGATAGCAGAAATTAGAGATTTCACATACCGCTGCTTTGAGTTGCAGATCAAGCTCTGCATAGAACAACGAT
>BLSH010035668.1:935996-950996 GCA_018402905.1 Glandirana rugosa
CTTTAGTTTCCAGTAGGGGAGTATCCGAGATGGCACGCCACGAAAGTTGAGTAGACGTTTAGGAGTTCGTATAGAAGTTGTGACCCCGAGGAATGGGGTGATGCGGAATTAGGGCTAAAGGACGGTCCTTTCTCTGTTTTGAAGTTTCCCTTGTGATAAGAATTGATGGATTTGGACTTGTGTGTGAGGCCATGGTTTTTCCAGGAAAGATTTATGCATTCCTGGCAGGAAATCGGGATTAAGGCGTAGTGGGGTAAGGAGCCCCAGTGTTGAAGATATGCTTGAGGATTTGCAGATGAGTTGAAAGCACCGCACGGTAGAGCCTATGAGGGGATGACCTTTGATTTCTGGTGGAATATGTTTGGGAAGGGTCCATGGGAGCTGTCTTAGTGGAGCTGTAGTGAAGGAGATTTCAATTATAACCCAGTCCTTCCCTTTTTCATGGAAGTGTAGCGGTACCCCCAAAGGAGCTACTGATGAAATTTATATTTGTCCCCGAGCCTCCCGCTGAATATTCTTGCAGCCAGTCACTATAGCATTGTCACACAGCCAGGTGCACCCACAATCCTGCTTGTTTCCCATGACCAGTCTAGGGGATGCATTTTCAATGCTTTATTGTTGAACTTGGATAGGAGAAGGATAGGTATGAGATACTCCAAGTAACTGACTGTAACTGAGGACAAATTCTTCCTAGGTTCTGTACAGCAGGCGGTCAGTGGCTTCACACAGCAGACTGACTCCAGTGAAACAAGTCCATCTCCAAACAACAAAGGACATGCAGGACTTTGTTTCTTCAAGACACTAGCCAGTGTCTCCTTTATAACTCAGTGTAGCCGACTACCAATGCACTCTATGGCAGGCTGGCTTTAGCAGAACAGGTCCCTTGTTAAGCAGTAAGGACAGAAGCTGGACTCTGTTCTTCAAGACCCTCTCCAGTGTCTCCTTTCTGGCTGGCACACCCAATAAAGCTGATATGAGGGCAGGGGAAATTCTAGTATACAGTCTCAGGGATTCTCTCACAGATCTGTGCTCACACCATGTCCTGGGACAGTCGGTAGCCCGTTCTGCCAACCTCCAAGTGACACTTTGCCACTGCAGTATCAGACCGAATCCAAGGACGTCCTCCCTCTGTCAGCTTTCAATGAACTGTGGGTTGCAGCTTCAGCATCCGGATAGGCCTCGACTAGGCCTAGCAGCCGGCAGCCTCCTGGATAGGCTCTTGGGCCTAGCAGCCAAGAGCTGTACATACGCCTCACCCCTCAGGCTTGGGTGGGCTGGGACTCCTAACCTTGAGCCCATGTGCTCCCTTTTATATGAAGGTGTTCACCCAAGATGCAGTGGGTCACCACTCCCCTGCTAACTGGTCAGAACCACCTCCAAATACACCTGCTGTCACTGGCTGAGGTTTTCTCCCTCTGTCCAATAGGGACCCATACTACTGGACAGGGTAAAACAATCTCCAGACCACATGAATCAGCACCAGAGCACACTGAGCAGACCTTACTTAAATCAGGCTCTCTGATAAGCAGACAGCATATACATTTACCTGTTAGCTCTCCTGTTAAGCAGATAGAGCCAAAAACGATATACACTCACTAGTACCCAAACTAGGAGGGCGCTACAGAAGCACAAAGAAAAACCCCCTATGGGACTTGACTGGGGAGACCAAGTTACTGAAGAAGGATTAGAGGTTAGGTAAAAAATATATTTATTGATACATATAGACAATATAGGCCACCACAAAATTGACAATAGAAAAATTAGTCCTAAAAGGACAAAAAACACATTTACAAACACATATATAGAAAATATGCAGAGATAACTAAAAAAGACCACTAGATCTGCCACGGAGTAGCAGAAATAGACCTCTGGGTCTATTTCTGCAACTCCGTGGCAGATCTAGTGGTCTTTTTTAGTTGTCTCTGAATATTTTCTATATATGTGTTTGTAAATGTGTTTTTTGTCCTTTTAGGACTAATTCTTCTATTGTCAATTTTGTGGTGGCCTACCCATTGAAATGTCTGGGTGGCCTTGTCTATATGTATCAATAAATATATTTTTTACTTAACCTGTAATCCTTCTTCGGTGAGTTGGTCTCCCCAGTCATGTCCCATAGGGGTTTTTTCTTTGTGCTTCTATAGATTGTGTCTGGGATGGGGGTAGCCCCTTTTTGCTAGTTTGGGGATACACTTGGCAGCAATCCACAGTCATTGTGATTGGACGCCAGAGGTTACAGCATATCATTACCGCTTTTTCATGAGCATTCCAGCTCAGGATTCTTGTCAAGTGGCACGCATAGTAATAGTTTTTGAGGTCTGGAAGACCTATGCCTCCTTTTTGTTTGGGAAGGGTGAGATAGCGATATTTGATTCTTGATTTTTTTGTTGCCCCACAGATAGTCGGTGCAGACTCTTTTATATGTTTTAAAAAACGAGTTGGGATATATGTATCGGGAGGGTTTGCAGTATGTATAGAAGGCGGGGTAATGCATTCATTTTCAGAATAGCAGCCCTGCCAAACCACAAAAAGATTGGTTTGTTCCATCGTTTCAAGTCTGCAATAAGATGTTGTAGAGTGGGCAGATAGTTTTGTTAAAATAGGTGTTTAAGGTGTCTGGTGAGCTGGATGCCCAGGTAAGTAATGTGGTCCTACTTCCACTTAAAGGGAAAGTTTTCTTGGATTGAGTAACTTCTTTTTGTGAGAGGAATATGTTTAAGGCTTGGGATTTAGCTAAATTGATTTTGAGGTGTGAAATTCCTTTAGCAGATTGGGGATGGAGATGTGTGGTTTAGTGAGGAAGAGAAGTATGTCATCGGCGAATGTCGCCAACTTGTACTCCTTATCTTGTACATTGATTCCGTTGATGTCCAGGTTTGATCTAAGGCTGTTTAGTAATGGCTCTAAGGTGAGTTCGAAAATGATAGGGGACAGGGGGCATCCATGTCCCGTTCCGTTGCGGATCGGGAAGGCATCTGACGGGGGGGGGGTGTGAAGGGGACAGAGGACATTGCATTAGGGGGGCAGAGGACACTACAGTGGGAGGGGCAGAGGACACTACAGCGGGGGGGTAAAGGGGACAGGGTACATTGAATGGGGGGGGGGCAGAGGACACTACAGTGGGTGTTAGGAAATGGACTGTATTGGGGCCATGGTGCTCTTTCTGCGCTTCTGTGCATGTTCACGCGCATGCGCTCACCCGTGCGTGCCCCTGGGCGCGCCAATGGCGCCAAAGCGGCCATTTAAGCCAGCAACACCCTGCAGCAGATGCTGTCCGTTCTACAGCATTCCAGTGACCCTTGTGTCGGCTTTTCGGAGACTTTCCTGCACCTGTGACCCCAGTGTCTGCTTCTGAGTGACTTCCTGTACCTGTGACCCCGGCTTCCTTTGGACTTTGCTGCTATCTGCCTGCCCTGGCCTGCCTACGACCATTCTTCTGCCAAGCTCTTCTGTACCTTTGCTGCCTGCATGTTGCCTACCCTGCCTGCAACTGACTACCTGCCTGCCTGCTCCTTCTGTACCGCATAAGCCAGCCTGTTGCCAACTCGGACTGAACGACTACTTTTCTACTTGCACAAGCTTCAGTGGACTTGCACATACCACCAAGTGATCCAGTTCAGCCCTCGTGCCCCCCTGTGCTCCTGAGCTCCCTGTCTACACTACCAGGGGTTCTCGAACCAGGGCCGCAAGAGAGGTTGCCCCCGCATAAGCCAGACTCAACCACCAGGTACATGACACCGTGGGAGATTGATGGTTATTTTGTGTTTCTTTCATTTGCGAATAATCGCTCCACCAGTTGTCTCCTTCTCACCAAGCTTTTTGCCGATGGTCTTGTAGACCATCCCAGCCTTGTGCAAGTCTACAATCTTCTCCCTGACGTCCTTTGACAGCTCTTTGGTCTTGCCCATGATGGTGAGGTTTGTATGGAAGAGATTCTGTGGACAGGAGTCTTTTATACAAATAACGAGTTATCGTTAGGAGCACCTTCCTAAATTGACAGGACTAATCTGTGTACCACATGAGCACCTACTGTAGCCAGTCTGTGGGAGGCAGAATTATTGTTGGCTGGTAGGGGATCAAATACTTATTTTACTCACTGAACTGCAACTCAATTTATAACATTTGTAGAGAAGATCTGTAAGAAGAGTGGACCAAAATCCCTCCTGAGATGTGTGAAAACCTGGTAGCCAACTACAAGAAACGTCTGACCTCTGTGCTTGCCAACAAGGGTTTCTCCACCAAGTACCAAGTCATGTTTTGCTTGGGGATCAAATACTTACTTTACTCGCTGAACTGCAACTCACTTTATAACATTTGTATCATGTGTATTTTCTGGATTTTTGGTTGATATTCTCTCTCTATCATTTAAAATACACCTATGATAAAAATTATAGACCCTTCATTTCTTTGTAAGTGGGCAAACTTACAAAATCTGCAGGGGATAAAATCTTCAATAAAAATGTATTGAAAAGAAAAATACTTAGGTTAGTTTTGAACTTACCCCCTGCTGGTTTGAGGTCATGTTCCTATGTTCTTGACCTTAGCTTTTATGTTTAAACTAACCAGTTTTTTTTTTTAAACCAGTGTACGTTGATAACACATAATAATAATAATAATATAATAATAATACTTTAAAAAAAATAAACACAAAAGCCCACAAAAGTTAAATATGTATTGATCTTTATTGCCAGCATTACTGTACATGAGTTATTTGCAAGTAACATGAATATAAAAAGGAAATTACACTTTCACTTGCCTTTGTATAAACTGAATGACAAACACAATTTTTTTTAAAACATTGCTTGTGGTAAAAAAAAAAAATGTACAAAAAATAAAATCAAAGATTACATAATTTACAAATTAACAAAAAAAAAAAGTAAACATTCTGTAGGCAGGAGGTGTCATACACTATGAAATACACATTCAAGTAAATGAAAGTAGGCAGAGGAAATGTGTCACCTCGTGGAATTCACCATCAACTGAAATTGTATGTCGAAAGGGGTTATAACAGTTTACATATATATTAAGAAAATACAAAAAAAAAAAAAAGAATATTATCAGTTTGCCTGTTGATTAACCTGTATGTAAACATAAACCTTTCTTTATCATTTTGAATGGAATGGGGAAGAGTTAGACCCACTGCCAAGTTTTTATTGGTAGAACTGGTATGAATAAGGCGCTGGATTTCACTTATCAATAACTTATGCAAAGGTCAATTGCGTTCCTAAAGGCAAAAAGGATTTGGTGAGGCTGCTGTCATCACAAACTGGGTGCCCCTAAAATAAAATGTAATACTGGTGTTACTTTATAACAAGAAAACAGGAAATATCAACGCGTTTCGGAAGCTCTAAGAAGGCCTCTTCTTCTCAAAAAAAATGTATGTGGTTAGGAGGTTGGAAACCCGTTGGCTGTCTTAAGTTTTCTTATTATAAACAAACTGTTAATAGATTTTTTGGTGTGGCTGTCCTATTAGACATTAGTTTTTGTTGCTGTCTGTGTTCATGGTGGCCACTGTCAGAGAGACAGAAAATGAGGGAAAATTTAAAATTTTAGAGTTGTCATCAGAGCACCCAAATGTTCTGGTGACAACTGTCTAAGGAGAGACTTCCCCTCCATTTTGGACCATTTCCTCTCATTACCCATTGATCCTCCAAGGACAGGAAGTAAGGGGAAACCTTTGCAAAATACATACATGGGCAGCAAAAAAATAGGCCGATAGGGGATTTAACCCTTCCTTACTCTCTAACACAAACTTACACACCCTACATTTTTTGAGAGATTAGAAGCAATGCTTCAGATTTTTCCAATTCATTTTTTTTTTTTTTTTTTTAGGTTACTCCATTGTATTGGTAATTACAGGCCAACCCGTGCCAACTGTATCAGCCACGTTGAAGTATCTTAAAACTTAAAGGGGATCTCCATGCAAATTAAAAATGAAAAGCTATCTAGAGTGAAAGAATAGAAAAATAAAATCTGAATCAGGTTCTTTGCTGTTTCTGTATGCAGCACGGTAAGAACTGAGAGGCGAGTGCTGTGCTGCTGACTTCTAAGGCAGCACTCCGCCACTCAAAATACATCCCCTTGTAGCTCTTGCGGTCATGAAAAGAAGGTTCAATAACAGGTGGGCAATAGAAGGACACAACAAGGCAAGGACAAGGATTCATTATGAGTTATGCCCCTTTTCATAAGCACATTTATTTGTTTATTGACTGGACAGGCCATTATTAGCAGTAAATACATGCAGTGTCCACAAAGGATGAATAATTAGTTTAAAATGTTACTAAACCGACAACAGTAAAATCAGCCTGTATATGCAGTAAAGCATGCTTGTTATACTCACTGTGGAACCTAAGGGGTTAATCCTCTGCATTGTGTAAAAAGGCTCTTTGATCTTGTATGGCCAGATACTTCTTTCTTGCACTGTCTATGTGTGTGTAGCCATGCCCCCCCTTGGGGATGGCTGGTAGATGTGGTTCACCTGCCCGCTGCCCTCAATCACACAGTTTTCCATGCATCTAGAGGCACCGAACAGGCCGGTACTTTGTTTTGTTGTTTTATTGAGGGGATAAACTTAGATAGGGAAAGGGATAACTGTGGGCATTGTGTAAAAAGGCAGTTTGATCCTGTCTTCTCTAATTCTCCCCTTCTTCCACTGTCCCAAATCCATCTCCTGATAGAACAGGGCACTCTGCACATGCTCAGTTAGGTGTGTATTGCTAGAGAGGTTTTCTTTTTCAGGGAGGGTGCATGTGATCAGCACAGCGCGAATCAGCACTGTCCAGGCAGAGGGTCAGGGGTCCTGCAGCCTCATAGGACAGTCAGAAGAGAATGAAAACTCCTCCTACAAGCTTTAACCAGACACTGATAGAATTCATAGGACTGCTATATACTGCTGATGAGAAACGTTATTTAAGCAGTTTATATTTACTAAAATAATTGCATTTCCATGTTCTGTATTCTATGGGAGACCAGATATAGTGAATGCAGGCTCCTGGGTTTAGTAACACTTTAATTATCAAATAACTTAAAGTTCAGTTTTTAGCTTTAAATAATTATGCAAATAATTTATTCCATAATATGCAATACAACAATTAAATAAATATAAATGTGCAAACATTTGTATAAAGTGCATCTGTGCGCAATAAATAAGTCCCTTAGCAATATATGTGTTTAGCAATCAAAAAATTGTCCAAACACCACTAGCTATTCCTGATATTTGTTTTGTGACTGCTCCTGTAAAATTTTGTATGGATCACATTTTAATATCGTATTATTCTTCTATTGTAATTGTAAAATTCAATAAAAAATTTCAAGTAAAGAAAAAATAGTCCAAAAATAAATCAAAGAATATTTGTAATAATGAATCCAAAAAAAAATAGTGGTTTCTGTGTTCCACCTCCACCATTCACCTCTGTGTGAAAATGGCCGCTCACCTCAAGTAAAGACCCGCCAGGGTCAATATACGCCTTGTGTGTATGGATCTTTTCAAAAGGATCATCCAGACAGCAAATCACAGCCTCAAGTGATGATTCTTCCCTCGAGGCTGTGCTTTGCTGTCTGGATGATCCTTTTGAAAAGATCCATACACACAAGGCGTATATTGACCCTGGTGGGTCTTTACTTGAGGTGAGCGGCCATTTTCACACAGAGGTGAATGGTGGAGGTTGAACACAGAAATCACAAAATTTTGTGGATAAATTATTTCAAATATTCTTTGATTTATTTTTGGACTATTTTTTGATTGCTAAAATTAAGAAGAAACACATATATTGCTAAGGGACTTGTTTATTGAGCACAGATGCACTTTGTACAAATGTTTGCACATATATATTTAATTAATTGTTCTATTGCATATTGGAATAGGCATTATTCATGAATAAGCACACTATTGTTTTGCAATTCAAACGTTTTCTACTGGGAGTTGACCCATTTAATAGTTGCTGCTGTTCTCAGGTTCGCCTGTTAGCCATTAGTGTTTTTTTCACTACCACTGAGCATTAGTCTCTTCTAACAGCGCTCACGTCTGACACAAACTTACAATTCTATGCAAATAATTTCTTGTCCCATTTTTAAGGCTGATTTATTAAAAACAAGATTAGAAATATTTAGAAACTTTTTTGATGCGTGTATCTTATTATTCTGTCCCCACAATAAAACAGGTGCAACTACAAGAGGGGTAGACCACATTTTATTTCAGTAATTCTGATAAATTATATATATATATATATATACTTTTTCTTTTTTTACTTGAGGTGTGACAATTTAATTCCTGGAATGTCCGCAGCATTGCACTATGGTGGTGGATCACACTGCCATTTGCCCTGTGTTCTCACATGTTCCAATTTACACCCACCTGGGTATACCAGTTGACTCTGTATGGAGTAGTAGAAGAAATAACACATGTGTGCATTGTGCTTTTGGCACAAAATGAGTGACAGGAATCTGGAGCAGTGGATTAACTTCAAATTTTGTATGACAATCGCTATATATATATATATATATATATATATACTGTGTATGTGTGTGATCAGAATATATCAATATATGAAGCACAAATGAAATATAATTGGTGCATATGCAACAGGACTGACCATAAAAAAATATATAATGAATAAAGAATTGGAGGGCTGCAACCTTGGACTTAATAGGGCAACTGGGTAAAAGGGGCCCAGCACCAATTCTTAAAATCTACACTCTGTGATCTTTTTTCTTTTTTACTGGTTTGTGTTTTACGCTTCCTGCCACCTCTGCACATTTGTGGGAGGATCAGTGTTAAGGACAAATCAATCTTTCTTCTGTTTCAATGTCAGTGCTTCAAGCCCTTCTTGGCTTGGCTTGGAGCCTCTCTTATAATTTATAATATGTTCTACTTATGTGGAATAGGGGTTCTCACATGACCAAAGGGCCACACCTAATATTCACTGAAAATAAATGCTACAGAAAGCCACCAGTGAATGCAGACATGCAACAGGAGATGGCCAAACAATGGGCATGCTACAAAAAATGACCAGGGACTGAGGACATGGCATAGGAGATGCTGGAGACCTAGTTGAGGAGCAAGTCACAGATCAAAGACATGTTATAGGAGCCTGCCAGAGATAGCTGCTATTACAGATCATTTACAAATCAATGCTTTCTATTCTTGTGCCCCCCCCCCCTTAAAATGATTTGATATTTCTTTCAGCAAAATCCATTATAAAAGTTTAGAGGAAAACAAAATAAAAAAAGAACAAGGATGGAGAGCACAGAAACAAAATAGAGCATGAAAGAAATAAACCAAACCAACTCCAGAATATTTTTCCTTCACTGACTTGTGTAAGCAGATAACCCCCTCAATGGCCATTCAATAAATGTCCAAGGGCCGATGATGGGGCACCTGGGATTTATGAATTTATTGGAGAAGATCGTTCTACTTTAGGGATAATCATCTCAGGTTATTGAAATATATCAACATGGCTGTCTAGGTCTAGGAGGAGAATGTGTGGCCATTAGGTTCCTTCCTCCCCTGCCTTGGGGGATGGGGACCTCTCTTCAGGAGAGCCCCCGCCCAGTGTTCATTGGTTGGCTTCGGCTGATCATAAGGCACAGGGTTTTTGGTTAGGTGGAACTGAAGTATAAACAAAGGTCACCACCATCTGAGCGTAGCAACTTATTTAAAAATCATAAAAGAATGATATATAGACATAGAGGTTAAAGCAGGCACATCATCCCTCCTGTGCCTGTTTTTAACTTCTATTTGTGAGTGCATATAAACACTATATTACCATAAGTATTAAGACGCCTGCCTTTACACGGACATGAACTTTAATGTCATCCGAGTCTTATTCTGTAGGGTTCAATAATGAGTTGGCCCACCCTTTTCAGCTATAGAAGCTTCAACTCTTCTGGAAAGGCTGTCCACAAGGTTTAGGAGTGTGTCTATGGGAATGTGTGGCCATTCTTACAGAAACGCATTTGTGAGGTCAGGCACTAATGTTGGACGAGAAGGCCTGGCTCGCAGTCTCCGCTCTAATTCACCCAAATAAGTGTTCTATTGGGTTGAGGTCAGGAATCTGTCAACTTCCTCTACCCCAAACTTGCTCATCTATATCTTTATGGACCTCACTTTGTGCACTGGTGCGCAGTGATGTTGAGACAACAAGGAGACATCCCCAAACTGTTCCCACAAAGTTGGGAGCATGAAATTGTCCAAAATGTCTTGTTATGCTGACGCCTTAAGAGTTCCCTTCACTAGAACTAAGGGGCCAAACCCAACCCCTGAAAAATAACCTCACACCATAACCCCCCTCCACCAAATGATTTGGACAAATGTAGATAGCAAGGTTCATAAAGACATGGGTGAGCGAGTTAGGGGTGGAGGAACTTGACTGGCCTGCACAGAGTCCTAACCTCAACCCGACAGAACACCTTTGGGATGAATTAGAGCGGAGACTGTGAGCCAGGCCTTCACATCTACATCAGTGCCTGACCTCACAAATGCGCTTCTGGAAGAATGGTCAAACATTCCCATAGACACTCCTAAACCTTGTGGACAGCCTTCCCAGAAGAGTTGAAGCTGTTATAGCTGCAAAGGGTGGACCAACTCAATATTGAACCCTACGGACTAAGACTGGGAGGCCATTAAAGTTCATGTGCGCGTAAAGGCAGATGTCCTGATACTTTTGATAATATATAGAGTATCATTATTTATGCTTTTTAAATAAATTGCTACAATCAGATGGTGGCACCCTTTGTTTATCTCTTTACACTATTATAGGAATCACCTAGATCTATACATGATAAATAAGGAAGTCACAGCCAATCTCTATTTTTTTGGACTTACTGGACTTTTGATGTGGACTCTTAAAAGGGTCTACCTCCTTTTACGCTACATTGCACCATTATTTATTTTATTATATTGTGGTTAGGTGGACCTGAGTATGCTTTGCCCCCATCAGGAGTCTTGCTCCTCAGGGGAGGCAGACTCCTCCTCTTGGAGAAGGGAGCAAGACACACCCTAGTGCAATATTTGTGTGTGTGTTCACATGCACATTTTGGGTTCAATTTGATGTTTTGTTTTTGAGCAGACTTGGAAAAAAAAAGAATGTATCAATATGGCAAAGGTCAGATTATAAAGAAATTCCCTGGCACATGGGACTGGTTGTTTCTTAAAAAGTTCCCTTTCTTTCCATTCAATAGGCCCAAAAATGTAATACTGGTTCCTCTAAGTAAACAGAAAGTACAAACTTATTTCTAACCACAAGATTTAAATAATAATAATAATAATTTGAGCTTTTTTTATTTTTAGGACTTTTTGTGTGGTTACTTTCAGGATATGTAAATTCACGGAGCAATAGCTGTTAATTCCCCTTCATAGCAATATTTGGCTCTTGCATCATATTAAAAAAAAGTATTAATGATATTGTTATCAAAAAGTCCCGGGCCCATATACAGGCTCCCTTTGTCTGGTGTGCCTATCTATTTACGAACTGTACAGACACATTTGCAAGAATACATCATGAAAATAAGTTAAGTATACATAAGGAGGAATGGAAGGTTGGGAGGGTTCCAAAACAAGAGACACACGTTCTAACTAGAAAATGGCTATTGTATATACACATTATTGACCCCGATACAGAAACTCTACTCTCATCCTGGTTTTCAACACTTTTTTTATATCCCTTAAAGCAGAACAAAAGTTTTTTTTTTTTTTTTTTTTAATGCAAAAACTCTGAAATTGAAAATTCAATGGGTTCATGCATGCAAACTTGCAGGGCTATTCATCCTGTGAAACTGTGTGTACACTTATATATGCAAAATACATAAATAACTAACATTTGACCTGGAGAGAAAGTAGCCTAGTAAGATTCCATTTTGCCTGCATTCGCTCAGAGCACGCAGTTATACAGAATAGCTCTGCACGTTTTTTAAAAATACACAGCTAAGTGTTTTGTGGCTATTCCAGAAGTTCTCCCAACTGCTTTGCTGGCCTAGAGCAGGACCTGAGATTCTCTATGACCTTTAGACTTGAGCTTTCCAGGCTGCCCAGCCCAGAGGTCATAGATTTCCCACAACTTCAGGCCTAGAGCAGGACCTGGGATTCTCTATGACCTCTTGGCTTGAACTTTGTAAGCTGCACAGATCAGAGGTTGTAGTCTTTCCAGGCCTTCAGGACTAGAGCAGGACCTGGGGTTCTCTATGACCCCTTTGCTTGAGCTTTGCAAGCTGAACAGATCAGAGGTTGTAGTCTTTCCACACCTTCAGGACTAGAGCAGGACCTGGGATTCTCTATGACCTCTTGGCTTGAACTTTGTAAGCTGCACAGCCCAGAGGTCATAGACTTTCTAAACCTTCAGACCTAGGGCAGGACCCTAGAATTCTCTATGACCCCTTGGCTTGAGCTTTGCAAGCTGAACAGCCCAGAAGTAGTAGACTTTCTACACCTTTAGGCCTAGAGCAGGACTTAATTTTCTCTTTGACCTCATGGCATGGCATGAGCCCAGAGGTTGTTGACTTTCCACACCCTAAGGCCTAGAACAGGACCTGAGATTCTCTATGACAATTAGGCTTGAGCTTTGCAGGCTGCACAGCCCAGAGGTCATAGATTTCCCACACCTTCAAGCCTAGAGCAGGACATGGAATTCTCTTTGACCCTTAGACTTGAGCTTTGCAGCCTGCAAAGCCCAGAGGTTGTACTCTTTCCATGCCTTCAGGACTAAAACAGGACCTGAGATTCTCTATGACTTCTTGGCTTGAACTTTGCAAGCTGCACAGCTCACAGGTCATAGACTTTCCAAATCTTCAGGCCTAGAGCAGGACCTGGAATTCTCTATGACCCCTTGGCTTGAGCTTTGCAAGCTCCAAAGCTCAGAAGTCGTAGGCTTTCCAGGCCTTTAAGCCTAGAGCAGGACTTGATTTTCTCTATGACCTCTTGGTAAGGCATGAGCCCAGAGGTTGTTTACTTTCCACACCCTAAGGCCTAGAACAGGACCTAAGTTTCTCTATGACCCTTAGGCTTGAGCTTTGCAGGCTGCACAGCCCAGAGGTCGTAGACTTTCCACACCTTCACCTATATTGGCATAAATCATGGACAATAGGAAATCTGGATAATGCAGAAGGTAGTATAGATTTTCAAGCATGAATCCATGCAAAATGTTTAACTTGCAATTTCTGGGTCTTTGCATTAAAAAAAAACAAATTCTTTAATTCTGCTTTAAATGTCTACGTGACACTTCTAGCAAAAGACACCATCCCTTATGAAAAGAGGCATTTTCTATGGCAATACTAGTTAAGTGCATATCATGCTGCACTAATATAGTGCAATTCTTGCCTTACATACAGCAAAAAAATGATGTAGGCAACATTAGGAGAGATAGAGAAAGTAAAAACATGGTCCAATTTACAAGTGGGTACTTGGTCAGAGATAATATAAAATACTGCATTACAGGACACTTTTATTGATGTGTACCGTGGCATAGGAGAGTGACCGGAATTGTGGTCCCATATTGAAGTCAGGTGGAATATGTATTTTGTAAACTATCTGAATACTGAACGTCTTTATATTGTATTATTTACAGCAAACCTCATTAATTCCGAGGACAAGCGGGAGATTATCATTTGTTCGGTCGGTGGCTGATCGCATGGCGTAAGTTCATGAGTATTGATTAGAGAAGGTTAGGATGCCGGTTTAGTTTTATTTCAGGTCTGTTTGTGTTTATAATTACAGTGAGATGGTTTTCACTTCACGATCGAGTCCTCGGGTTCAAGACTGTCCAATGTAGTAGCAGTGAGAACTGTGCTTTAGCATTCCGCCATATTACTGCCTGTTACTTTATAATCAATGTATCCTTTCATTTTTCCTTAGACGTCCATTTCTTCTCTGAACATTGACTCTCTGTCCTTATCTGATCATTTCTGATATGCAACAGATGGAATGTATATTTTGCTTTTCCAGTTTTTCACAAGTTATATATATTTTTTTACATGTCCGCATCTCCGTCGTAAGCCAAGGTAAGCGGTTTCAGACGGTTGTTTTGCCTTCTTGGTGGTTTCTTTGGCTTCTTACTACAATAATAAAATGAAGGAGAAAAAAAAAAATGAATGTAACAATGAAAGATTATTATATTAAGGCTTCATACACACTGACATATCAGGGCTCATTCACACGTGCTAAACAAAATGCATTAAAATGCGTACAACATGATGATTTTGTACGTTTACCGACTGACAAAGAAATGATCAGTCTATAATTTTAATGGTAGGTTTATTTTAACAATGAGAGACAGAATAACAACAAAAATATCCAGAAAAGCGCATTTCAAAAAAGTTATAAATTGATTTGCATTTTAAAGGGAGTGCTCCAGCTTATTACCTGTATAAAAGACACCGGTCCACAGAGACAATCAATCAGATTCCAATCTCCATGCACCATGGCCAAGACCAAAGAGCTGCCTAAGGATGTCAGGGACAAGATTGTAGACCTACACAAGGCTGGAATGGGCTGCAAGTCCATCGCCAAGCAGCTTTGTGAGAGGGTGACAACGGTTGGAAGAAACACAAAATAACCCTCGGTCTGGGGCTCCATGCAAGATCTCACCATGTGGAGTTTCAATGATCATGAGAATGGTGAGGAATCAGCCCAGAACTACACAGGCGAATCTTGTCAATGATCTCAAGGCAGCTGGGACCATAGTCACCAAGAAACCAATTGGTAACACACTACACCATGAAGGACTGAAATCCTGCAGCACCCACAAGGTCCCCCTGCTCAAGAAAGCACAAGTACAGGCATGTCTGAAGTTTGCTAATGAACATCTGAATGATTCAGAGGAGAACTGGGTGAAATTGTTGTGGTCAGATGAGACCAAAATCGAGCTCTTTGGCATCAACTCAACTCTCTGTGTTTGGAGGAGGAATGCTGCCTATGACCCCAAGAACACCATCCCCACCGTCATACATGTAGGTGGAAACATTATGCTTCGGGGGTGTTTTTCTGCTAAGGGGACAGGACAACTTCACCGCATC
>BLSH010035668.1:955996-957927 GCA_018402905.1 Glandirana rugosa
GTGTCACTCAATTCTGCAAATGATTCTTATTTACTATCGCTGTTTTCTAGCCGATCAAAACCACGTTTGATGTAAAGGGACACTTTTTGGTTGCCATGGACATTCTCAAGTTTCCAGACAGAAACAATGACATATATAATATAAAAGTGCATGCAGGGCACTGGGCAAAGCACTAGGGACAAAGGGGATGTGAAATTATTTCATACAGCAATGTAATCTTACAGATCACGGTGTACTGTATGTTTACTGTGTATTTCACTTTTTGAATCTCCCGCCGGACTCCATCCCCGTGCCATGCTCGCAGGGAACAGGGCCCGGCACACAGAGGCATCGGGCGGAGGACACAGCCCGCAGACACAGCAGGGGGACATCGCTGGATCCAGGGGACAAGGTGAGTAGCGCTGCCTGGATCCAGCAATGCGATCCCGAGTGTGGCTCAGGGTTACCGCTAATGGTACTGAAATTCCACCCCCAGCCACACTCGGGATTCGTGAAGGCAGTTGGTTCCACTAGATTTTAGTTAGGGGTATCAGAGTAAAGGGGGCTGAATACAAATGCACCCCACACTTTACAAATATTCATTTGTAAACTATTTAGAAAACCATTTAACATTTTCCTTCCACTTCACAATTATGAGCCATTTTGTGTTGGTCAATCACATAAAATCCCAATAAAATACATTTACGTTTTTGGTTGTAACATGACAAAATGTGGAAAATGTCAAGGGGTTTAAATACTTTTTCAAGGCACTGTATATTTTTTTTTCATATTTCTCATTTTGTATATATATATATATATATATATATATACACACACACACATATACACACTGGTATATTTGTTTTTGTGTGACTTGAAATTTTCATTCATCACATTTTTGTGAATGGTAACATTTGCATAAGGTGTTAAATTATCAATTTTGTTAATTGACAGAAGGGTCTGCACATCTTTTTGGGTTTTATTTTTATTTTTTTGTATTTTTACTGTGATGATTGGCGCAGTACCCAATTACAGCCTGCTGATGGCACTGTTGTAAAGGTTGACTACAGAACATTATTTTTCTCATTCGATCCACAGCAGGCTAGAATGAGCACACACATATTTGGCTTTCATATTGTAGGTTTTCTGTTGTAGATTCCAGCGCTGACCACTATCTGAAAATGTAAATTGCCTGGCTGTCTTTGGTGTCGACACATTATGAGTCTCCAGCCTGAGAAGCATGAACAACTCCTGAACTAATTATTATTATTATACAAGATTTACAGTCAGGTCCATAAATATTGGGACATCAACACAATTCTAATCTTTTTGGCTCTATACACCACCACAATGGATTTGAAATGAAAAGAACAAGATGTGCTTTAACTGCAGACTTTCAGCTTTAATTTGAGGGTATTTACATCCAAATCAGGTGAACGGTGTAGGAATTACAACAGTTTGTATTTGTGCCTCCCACTTTTTAACCTCTACAGGTCCGCGCTATTGACAAAAGTCGTCAACAGCGCGGACCTGAAAATCCGGGGGGACGTCCATGGACGTCCGCCCCTTTACACGCCCCCTGCGCGCTCTGGGCGGCGGCGCGCGCGCGCCGCCGCCGCACGCTGCGGGGGCGTGCCCGCGGGTCGGGCGGACTCGATGTCCGCTCCTGACCCGCGATCGCCGTACAGAGCAGTAGAACGGGGAACCGCCGATGTAAACACGGCGGTTCCCCGTTCTGTGACAGGGGACAAACAGATCTACTGATCCCTGTCACTGGGATCAGTTAGATCTGTTATGTCCCGACCAGCCCATCCCCCCCACAGTTAGAACACACCCAGGGAACATTGTTAACCCCTTCACTGCCCCCTGCTGGTTAACCCCTTCACTGCCAATGACATTTATACAGTAATCAGTGGACATTTAAATTTCTGATCGCTGAATAAATGTCATTG
>BLSH010035668.1:957937-982877 GCA_018402905.1 Glandirana rugosa
CAAAACAAAAAAGTCGGATTATTACCGAAAGAAGTGACTATCACTGTCGAGAAATCTAGAGTATAACTTTCAACTGTCGTTGTTTAAGGTTTACGTTTATCGTGTGAACTTTACTTGAGACCTGGAAAATAGACGAGGAACATTTACTCCATTACTCCCTTATTGTGTGTGGACCGGTACCTTGTCGACTCGTCGGTTAACAGGGTAATGAAAACCAGGGAATTGGTGAAGGAATGACCCGTGAATTTGGGGGGAGGACGGGTCTGGTTAAAAGTCCAAAGTCGCGACAGCGTAAAACTTACTGTTAACGCGCCAGCACGCTGCAACATGGGTTTATTTTAATCGCACGACCGCGCAATTGTCATTCAAAATGCGACAGCGCTGAAACCTGAAAATTGGTCTGGGCAGGAGGGGGGTTTAAGTGCCCAGTAAGGAAGTGGTTAAGGGACCAAAAGTAATGGGACAATTGGCTGCTCAGCTGTTCCATGGCCAGGTGTGTGTTATTCCCTCATTACCTCATTTACAAGGAGCAGATAAAAGGTCCAGAGTTCATTTCAAGTGTGCTATTTGCATTTGGAATTTGTTGCTGTCAACTTTCAATATGAGATCTAAAGAGCTGTCACTATCAGTGAAGAAAGCCATTATTAGGCTGAAAAAACAAAACAAACCCATCAGAGAGATAGCAAAAACATTAGGTGTGGCCAAATCAACTGTTTGGAACATCCTTAAAAAGAAAGAATGCACCGGTGAGCTCAGCAACACCAAAAGACCCAGAAGATCACGGAAAACAACTGTGGTGGATTACCGAATAATTCTTTCTCTGGTGAAAAAAACACCCTTCACAACAGTTGGCCAGATCAAGAACACTCTCCAGGAGGTAGGTGTATGTGTGCCAAAGTCAACAATCAAGAGAAGATTTCACCAGAGTGAATACAGAGGGTTCACCACAAGATGTAAACCATTGGTGAGCCTCAAAATCAGGAAGGCCAGATTAGAGTTTGCCAAACATCATCTAAAAAAGCCTTCCCAGTTCTGGAACAACATCCTATGGACAGATGAGACCAAGATCAACTTGTACCAGAGTGATGGGAAGAGAAGAGTATGGAGAAGGAAAGGAACTGCTCATGATCCAAAGCATACCACCTCATCAGTGAAGCATGGTGGTGGTAGTGTCATGGCGTGGGCATGAATGGCTGCCAATGGAATTGGTTCTCTTGTATTTATTGATGATGTGACTGCTGACAAAAGCAGCAGGATGAATTCTGAAGTGTTTCGGGCAATATTATCTGCTCATATTTGGCCAAATGCTTCAGCACTCATTGGACGGTGCTTCACAGTGCAGATGGACAATGACCCGAAGCATACTGCGAAAGCAACCATAGAGTTTTTTAAGGGAAAGAAGTGGAATGTTATGCAATGGCCAAGTCAATCACCTGATCTGAAACCCGATTGAGCATGCATTTCACTTGCTGAAGACAAAACTGAAGGGAAAATGCCCCAAGAACAAGCAGGAACTGAAGACAGTTGCAGTAGAGGCCTGGCAGAGCATCAGCAGGGATGAAACCCAGCGTCTTGTGATGTCTATGCGTTCCAGACTTCAGGCTGTAATTGACTGCAAAGGATTTACAACTAAGTATTAAAAAGTGAAAGTTTGATTTATGATTGTTAATCTGTCCCATTACTTTTGGTCCCTTAAAAATTGGGAGGCACATATACATATACAACTGTTAAGTAAAACAATTAAAAGTAGACACTGCGCTCACATGCTAGATTGGCCATACCCGAGACCGAAATAAATGTATATGTCTAGGTTAGTGTTTGTTCACTTGGTTCTTGCCCATGCACCTTGGTTGGGGGTATATTTAAGTCGCTCACATCCAAGATGGCCCCACTTGAGCCTGAGGAAGGATCACAGATGATCCGAACGCGCACACCTCCCGCACGGCTTCCCGGAGGCGACGTTCATTCGTCCCACGATAGCACCCTACCCTGCTGAAGGCTTCGTTCGTGGCTGCACTGGAGACAGTCAGTGTACCCACCCCCGGCCCCAGAAAGAGCGGACTATACTCCGGTGACCTGTGGATGATTCCCTTGCCTTGATGCCTGTATTTCATCTACCTCTGTGAGTGCCTATATCACCATGTGTGTGTGTGCCTAATAAACTTACTGATTACACTTAGAGGCGCTGCTGTTTTTTCCTTCACATATACAACTGTTGTAATTCCTACACCATTCACCCTGAATTGGATGTAAATACCCTCAAATTAAAGCTGAAAGTCTGCAGTTAAAGCACATCTTGTTTGTTTCATTTCAAATCCATTGTGGTGGTGTATAGAGCCAAAAAGATTAGAATTGTGTCGATGTCCCAATATTTATGGACCTGACTGTATATAGCGCCAACTGTTTGCACTGAGCTGTACAATATAAAGGAAAACAAAATAATTAATAATAATTCATTAATAATAATAGTTATTATTATTCTTGGGGTGACAGGCTCACAGCTGTGTGCAGCCACGTGAATGTAGCCTTATGCAGCCACCACATCGAAGGACTGGCAATCTGCAACACATTACATGTTTTCAAAGCTAACTATGAAAGTCTGTGCTAATAGGTAGTGAGGCGACTTGCAAGGAATATGCAAATTTCTAACAGATATGGTGTAAAAGCAGCGATGCATTTACTGTATGTTACATTTTTGCTACTGGGTGTAGATACACTTAAATTGAAAAAATGCAGTCAATGTAGCCTGCAAGAATTTTTTTCAAAGCAGTGCAATGTGGGAATGGGACCCTATTGCACTCAAAGTGATTATATTATGTCTATGCATAGCGGTTATTGCAACAATTTATGTCACACTGTATTTGTGCTGCGGTCTTTCAAACGCAATTTTTTGGGGAAAAAATACACTTTAACCACTTCAGCCCCGGTAGGATTTCCAGCTTTAGGACCGGAGCCCTTTTTGCGATTCGGCGCTGCGTCGCTCTAACTGAAAATTGCGCGGTCGTGCGACGTTGTACCAAAACAAAATTTGCGTCCTTTTTTTCCCACAAACAGAGCTTTCTTTTGGTGGTATTTGATCCCCTCTGCGTCATTTCTGATTGCCGCTATAAACAAAAGAAAAGCGACAATTTTGCAAAAAAACCCAAATTTCTTAATTTTTGCTAAAAAACAAATCCAAAAAAAAATATAAAAAAACATTTTTTTTCACAGTTTTTGGCCCATTTATATTCTTCCTCATATTTGCGATAAAAAAATTGCAATCGGCGGTTATAGATTGGTTTGCGCAAAAGTGGTCGCGTTTACGGATGGTGAGAATTCATTTTTGGGGTTTTTATTTTTTTTTATTTTTTACTAATAATGGCGGCGATCTGCGATTTTTAGCGGTACTGCGATATTGGGGCGGACATGTCGGACCATTTTGACACTTTTTTGGGACCATTGGCATTTATACAGCGATCAGTGCTATAAAAATGCACTGATTACTGTGTAAATGCCATTGGCAGTGAAGGGGTTAACCTGCAGGGGGCGCTCTAAGGGTTAACTATGTTCCCTGGGCGTGTTCTAACTGTGGGGGGACTGCCCTAGCTGGGGAAGGGAAGTGGTCACAGCTTCCATGTAGAGGAAGGCTGTGATCACAGCCCTTCCCCCTCACACAGAACGGAGGTCCGTGTTTACATACACGGACCTCCGTTCTTTCACTCCGGGGGGGCCATCGCGGGTAGCCGGCGGCAATCGAAGCCGCTGCACCCGCTCCCTGGCCCTCCCCGAACACAGTGAGCGTGCCGGCGTGCCTCCGGCGGCGCGCGCTCACAATGTCGGTTGGCGGTCGGCAAGTGGTTAATGAATTAAAAAAAAAAACTAAACACTACACTTAGCCCATTTTTTTTATAATGTGAAAGATGATGTTACGCTGAGTAAATAAACACCTAACAAGTCATGCTTTAAAATTGCGCACACTCGTGGAATGGTGACAAACTACGGTACTTAAAAATCTTCATAGGTGACGTTTTAAATTTTTTTTAACGCTTACCTGTTTAGAGTTACAGAGAAGTACTAGAATTATTGCTCTCGCTCTAACGATCGCAGTGATACCTCACATGTGTGGTTTCACACTGTTTTTGTGGGCGCGACTTATGTATGCGAATGCTTCGGCACGCGAGCTCGGAGGGGCGGGGTGCTTTAATTTTTTTTTTTTCTTATTTATTTATTTTGACACTGTCCCTTAAAAAAAAAAAATCAGATCACTTTTGTTGCTGTCACAAGGAATGTAAACATCTCCTGTGACAGTAATAGTCAGTGACAGGCACTCTTTATGGAGGGATCTGGGGTCTACAAGACCCCCAAACCCCTCCCCTGCACTTCAAAGTATTCAAAACGCCAAGATCTGTGTTTTTGAATACTGACATTTTTTTAAAATCTGGCGCCATTGCCTGCCGAGTAAACCGGAAGTGACGTTGTGACGTTATGACGTCACTTCCGGGTTTCTACAGCGGAGACCCGATTAAAGCCAAATCCAGGCTTTCCTCGGGTCTCTGGCCAGCCAGCTGACATGCTGGCTGGTGGCTCAGGTCTCCTGGTGGGGGTGGGGGGGGGCATCCCCTCCCACTGCTTGTAATAACAGTGAGCGGGTGCTTAGCTGCATTGGCTCTAAAACCTGCAACCAGCAGGCATCACTCCGGTACAACCAGTTGAGCAAAATGGCGTACAGGTAAGTGATTTTTGCAGGAAGCGTTAGGGCCCATTCATATGTGCTTAGGTCTCTGAAGAGCGATCTGCATTTGGACTGCTCTTCAGAGAGCATTTGACAGGTGGTGAGGGAGCACTGTATCCGCTTCTCCCTGCCTGCTTTAACCACTTACAAAGCAGCCCCATTCACTTGAATGGATCATGGCCAGAAGTCACTACACCCGCCAATAAGTGAAAAAGGGGAGCAATTCCTGTAGTGGCCACAAAGCAAAGCAAAGCATGACCATGGCATGTGTGCACCCCCCTGGCAGCTGCCTCTGCATAGAGAAGTTGGAGGGCGGTAAAAAACGCAGCTCAACCACAGGGTTTTACCACCCCTCAACCACTAGTGTCAATGAGCCCTTTTTTAACCAGTACAGATCCACGCTATAGCTGAAAGACAGCTACAGCACGGATCTGAATTGCGGGGGGGACGTCCATGGATGTCCGCCCCTTGGCACACTCCCCGCGCACACACAGCCGGCGGTGGCACATTCTCGTGGCATGCTGCGTGGGCGTGCCTGTGGGTCGGGCGGACTCGATGTCTGCTGAAGACCGGGGATCCTCTGTTAGAGCGGCAGACGGGGAACCCCTGATGTAAACACGTCAGTTCTCAGTTCTGTGATGGGGGACAGAGCAGATCTACCGATCCCAGTCATCGGGATCAGTGAGATCTGTTATGTCCCTGCCAGCCCAGCCCCCACACAGTTAGAACACAGTGAGGGAACACAGTTAACCCCTTCACTGCTCCCTAAGTGTTAACCCCTTCCCTGCCAATGACATTTATACAGTAATCAGTGGCTATTTAAATTTCTGATCGCTGTATAAATGTCATTGGTCCCAAAAAAGTGTCAAAAATGTCCAACATGTCCTTTGCAATATCGCAGTACTGATAAAAATCGCAGATCGCCGCCATTACCAGTAAAAAAAAAAAATAAATAAAAACACCACAAATCAATTCCCATAGTTTGTAGATGCGATAACTTTTGCGCAAACCAATCAATATACGCCGATTACAATTTTTTTTTACCAAAAATATGTAGAAGAATATATCTTGGCCAAAACTGATGAATGATTTTTTTTATATATTTTTTTTGGATTTGTATTATAGCAAAAAGTAAAAAATATAGTTCTTTTTTCAAAATAGTCGCTCTTTGTTTGTTTATAGCGCAAAAAATAAAAAACACAGAGGTGATCAAATACCACCAAAAGAAAGCTCTATTTGTGGTAGAAAAATTATACAAATTTTGTTTGGCTACAGCGTCGCATGACCACACAATTGTCATTCAAAATGCAACAGCTCTGAAAGCCGAAAATTGGTCTGGGCAGGAGGGGGGTTTAAGTGCCCAGTAAGCAAGTGGTTAAAAAAAAAAAAACAGGCATTGTTGCCAGTGTTAATTTTGCCGACTAAAACCGACTAAGGCTCCATTCACACGAATACATTTTTTGATGCATTTTGCTTTTTGCAGAAATTCAGGGATCATGGTCACATCAATGCATTTTTGTGCCTCTGCGTTCTTGGAAAGGGTCGGGGACTTTTTTTCCCCGCAAAATGCAGCGTTTTGCATGTAATAGACTTCAATGGTGCTGTGTTTTTGACGTGTTTTACCCACGATTTGCGGTTTTAAATCTGCCTAGCAAATAAAATCCCCCCCCCCCAAATAAAATAAAAACGCAAATTGCGGCAAAACTGTAGTAAAACGCAGTAAAAAGACGTGGAAAGCACTGCAAAAATGCTGAAAAGCAAAATGCATAGATGTGAATCGAGCCTAAAACATTTTAGTCGACTAACTTAATACCATTTTAGTCACCTTAAACTAAAACAATTGAGATGACAAAAATACGACTAAAACTAAAATGCCATTTTAGCCAAAAGACTAAGACTAAAACTAAATAGAAATTTGACGTCACAATGAACACTGGTCTGTAGTAATGTTCATACCTCAATACCATAAATAATAACATATTCGATTTTTCACTTCAGCAGTATAAAATGCGTTTGGAAAATTGCAGAGAAATGCTTAAATAATGCATTACAATTTAACTACACCCATTCAATTTTAGACGACTAAAATGAGTTTTAGTCGAATAAAATGATTTGTCGACTAAAATATGCTGGAGATTTAGTCGACTAAATACGACTAAAACTAAAACAATTGCAGAAGACTAAAATGGGACTAAAACTAAAATGCCATTTTAGTCCTAAGACTAAGACTAAAACTAAATCGAAATTTGCTGCCAAAATGAACACTGATTGTAACACTGTAAAAGATAAAGACAATTTGGATAAAAAAAAAACAATAACTTACCAGGCCAGATAGATCATAGAAACCACAAATAAGAGCAACACAAAGGCCCCTGCCGCTACCCCGTAGACCCAGGTCTTCAGCTTCCCATCTAGAGAGATGGAATATATCAGGCTTTAGATAGTACAAGGATTTTGTTATCTTAATATCAAAGAAGACACACAAAGCATAACCCACCTAATACCACCCATAAATAACTACATTGCTACATTTTGGTAGCCACAGATTAAAGCCGGCCATACTGTATGTGGATCAGAATTTGTCCGGTTTAACAGAGCCCGGACGACGTATGGGCAGGGAGGTTGTACCGATTTACCACCCTGTTGGATTTTCCACACTCGATCGGCGTCGCAGGCTATAGCCGGTAGCACTGATCAGTGTATTCTGGCAGAATACAATAGTGCAGCAGGGAGGATACAATGTGTAACAGGTGAAGCAGCGCTGCAAGCCACACTCCGGGCCGGGTGCTCAGGCTGAACAGGCAATCCAACAAACAACGGACATTGGGTCGTCCGAAATTCACATCGTGTGTACGAGGCTTTAGTCCATAGGGTTCAATATTGAGTTGGCCCACCCTTTGCAGCTATAACAGCTTCACCTCTTCTGGGAAGGCTGTCCACAAGGTTTAGGAGTGTCTATGGCAATGTTGACCATTCTTCCAGAATGCATTTATTTTCTATTCTTTTCTATTCGCTTCTATTCTATCCTATTCTGTTCTAATCTAATCAAAATTAGAATTTTTGGAAAATGGTTATATTCTTTCTATTCTATTCTATTGTTTTTTTTCTATTCTATTCAAATTTCTATTCTATTATTTTATATTCTATCCTATTCTAATTTTTTATTCTAATTCAAATGTATTCTGTTCGAAAGATGTTTATATTCTTTCTATTTTATTCTATTCTTTTATTTTTTATTCTATTCTTTTGTATTCTATTCAAAATTCTTTTTTGGAAGATGGTATATTCTATTCTATTATTTTTTTCTGTTCTATTCTATTCTTTTATTTTCTATTCTATTCCTTTATTTTTTATTATATTTTATTCTGGTCTTTTATTTTCTATTCCTTTCTATTTTATGCTTTTATGTTATATTTTTTTTTTATATTCGATTCTATTCTGTTCTAATCTGATCAATTTTAGAATTTTGGAAGATGGTTGTATTCTTTTTAGTCTATTATTTTTTTCTATTCTATTCAATTTTATATTCTTTTATTTTATATTCTATTCTAGTCTAATCTTTTCCTTTAATTTCTATTCTTTTATTTTATATTTTATTCTGTTCTCTTCTATTCAATTTTCTATTCTATTCCCTTATTTTCTATTCTCTTTTACTCTAGTCTTTTATTTTCTATTCTATTGTGTTCTGTTTTACTCTACTCCTTTCTGTTTCAATATTTTATTGAGTTTTCTTTTCTGTTTCAATATTTTTATTGAGTTTTTTTTCACAAAGGGGTGTACACAAGTTGTGACATTGAATGCATATTGCTCGCAATATATCGAGATACATATCAGTATAATAAAGCTTACTGGTGCTCATTAATTGTGCATTCTCTCAAGGAATACAATCCTCGCAGTCAATGTGAATGAATAATAACCCATTCTAAACTATAGCTGAAAATGAAAGGGAAAAAAAAAGAAGGGAAAAAAATCGGGTACGACCCCGCTCACCGAATCCCACCATCCCGAGTTCCCGCTAAACCGGTATGGCACGGGGATCTCTGTACAAATATCTACTCTATTCTTTTCTATTATTTTATTTTCTATTCTATTGGTTTATTTTCTATTATATTTGGTTCTATTCTATTGTGTTCTGTTTTACACTATTATTTTCTATTCTATTTCATTACTTTGTATTCCTTTTTATTCTTTTCTTGTTTTTAAATTGGAATTTGGCCCGAATTTGATTTAGTTATTTTTTTAATTCACTACTATTGCAATTCAGAAATTCGGATACATCTGAATTCCCCAAAAAAAAAACAAAAAAAAAAATTCACCCTAATTTTGATTTGGAACGAAAAGAACTGCACATGTCTGGTCAGTGTCTTCAATGTGCAATGATTGAGGGTCCAGGCCACAGTGGCTGCCAATGGACTCCGCTTCTCCCATTGGCTACCTACCTGAACCAAAGGGCTGCAGGAACCACGTCCTCCCACCATAGCCGGACAGACTGCTCGATGGCTGGGTGGGGTTGATGGCTCGACTGGTCTTTACATCACCTTTCTTGTCATCAGAGGTGGGGATAATCACTACAGGGATGAGTGTGCACTGATCGAGGGTCCCATCTGAAGACATCACCTCCGTGTACCCGTCTTCACAGCCGCAGGATCCCGTCTATAAAAGAGAGAGGCAAGTTCAATCTTGAGAATGTGTGTTCAATGGGTGCCACTGAAACCACTCCATTATGTTACTAGAAGGAAGAATAACAATAATATCATTGTGCTCCATACACATAATCCCTCACCTTGTGCTGCCACTGGTAATATTTTGTCCTCATTGACACCCCAGGAGCAAACAAGTGAGAAAAAATACAGATTTGTCTGGTAGTTTGTTTCCCCCAATCCATTCAAGCCCTGATAACTATTTAAAGCCCTGATGAAGGAGCGCCTTGGCCCCACAACGTGTTGTCTTCTCTATGAGATCAGATTCCGAATCAATAAATCCTAGGTTTTATTTTTTATGTTAGAAGAAAGGACGGTCCTTCTATTTATTGAGAATTGTCCCTTGTGCTGGTGGCTGCAATCTTAGTTAGAAATTTTCAGTTTTGCCCACTACAACTCTCACACCACTGCAGCAGTAATATTTCTGTGCTATAGGGGTTAATAGAGCCACTGGACCTGTCCATAGGCACTCATCAAGAGTGCCCACTATGCTCGCCCTTCCCGTCCCCCTCCTCCATTCATAGAAGCTGTACTATAGCTTCCATCAGTGAAAAGCGCTTTATGAATGGAGGACGGGTGGATGAAGAAAATGTCTGCCTTCTTCATTCATTAGGCACTTTTCATTGATGGAAGTCATAGACCTGTCATTGGCACTCATCAAGAGAGTGCCCCACTATGCCCGCCCTTTTCGTTCCCCCTCCTCCATTCCTAGAAGCTGTACTATAGCTTCCTTCAATGAAAAGCGCTTTATGAATGGAGGACAGGTGGATGAAGAAAAGGTCTGCCTCCTCTATTCACTGAGCATTTATCAATGAAGAAAGCCATAGTCCTGTCATTGGCACTCATCAGGAGTGCCCACTATGCCCGCCCTTTCTGCCTCTCTCCTCCATTCATAGAAGCTGTACAATAGCTTCCTTGAACAAAAAGCGCTTTATGAATGGAGAACGGTTGCATGAAGAAAATGTCTGCCTCCTTCATTCATTAGGCACTTTTCGTGGATGGAAGCCATAGACCTGTCATTGGCACTCATCAAGAGATTGCCCACTATGCCCGCCCTTTTCATCCCCCTCCTCCATTCCTAGAAGCTGTACTATAGCTTCCTTCAATGAAAAGCGCTTTATGAATGGAGGATGGGTGGATGAAGAAAAGGTCTGCCTCCTCCATTCACTCCTCCATTCCTAGAAGCTGTACTATAGCTTCCTTCAATGAAAAGCGCTTTATGAATGGAGGACAGGTGGATGAAGAAAAGGTCTGCCTCCTCCATTCACTGAGCACTTTTCAATGAAGAAAGCCATAGACCGGTCATTGGCACTCATCAGGAGTGCCCACTATGCCTGCCCTTTCTGCCCCTCTCCTCCATTCATAGAAGCTGTACTATAGCTTCCTTCAATGAAAAGTGCATTATGAATGGAGGACGGTTGGATGAAGAAAATGTCTGCCTCCTTCATTCATTGGACACTTTTCATTGATGAAAGCCATAGACCTGTCATTGGCACTCATCAAGTGTGCCCGATATGCTTGCCCTTTTTGTCCCCCTGCCCATTCCTAGTAGCTGTACTATAGCTTTCTTCAATGAAACGCATTCTATGAATGGAGGACGGGTGAATGAAGAAAAGGTCTGCCTCCTCCATTCCCTGAGCACATTTCAATGATGAAAGCCATCAAGAGTGCCCACTATGTCCGCCATTTCTGCCCCTCTCCTCCATTCATAGAAGCTGTAATATAGCCTCCATCAGTGAAAAACGCTCTATGAATGGAGAAAAGGTGGGCATAATCCAATGGATCAGCATGGTCATGGTAGTAAAAACAGAGGTTCTAACTTTTCTCCACTCGATTTTATTGCAGTCTGGACCTCTGTTGGGGCAATTCTGCTCACTTCCTGTTCTGGTGACACAATGGTGATGCAGTCAGCAAAAAAAAAAACTGATTTACAGAAGCTATATTGTAGCTTCCATCAGTGAATAGCGCTCTATGAGTGGAGGAGAGGCCATTGAATGAAAGGTCCACCTCCTTCATTCACAGTGCACTTTTCATTGATGGAAGCTATAGTGCAGCTATAGGTGGGCAGTGTCAGCCTTCTTGGCGTGTACCTAGGACAGGTCCAGTGTCTGTATTAACTCACGCAGCACCGGAAGAATATCGCGGTGGGGGTATAGGGGGCGTAGAAGAGGTACCTGCACAAGGGACACTTCTCATTACAGTGTTACTAAACCCAGGAGCCTGCAGTCACTATATCTGGTCTTTCACAGTACACAGAACATGGAAATGTAATTAGTAAATATAAACTGCTAAATACCTTTTCTCATCAGCAGTATATAGCAGTCTTGTGACTCCTAGCAGTGTCTGGTTAAAGCTTGTAGGAGGAGTTTTCATTCTCCTCTTCATTCTGACTGTCCTATGCGGCTGCAGGACCCCTGACGCTCTATCTAGACTGTGCTGATTGGCCCTGTGCTGATCACATGCACTCTCCCAAGAAAAAAAAAAAAAAACCTCTCTAGCAATACAGATCAACCTGAGCATGTGCAGAGTGCCCCCAAGGCTTTGTGCTATCAGAAGATGAATTGGGGACAGTGGAAGATCATAGAAGACAGGATCAAACAGCCTTTCTACACAATGAAGAGGTTTAACCCCACAATGAGTATAACAAGCATTCTTTATTGCATATACAGACTGATTTTACTGTTGTGGGTTTAATAACACTATAAATGTAAGTAGCGTCCCTTGTGCTTATTTTTTTAATATCAACTAAACACGTTTTAAAAGCTACTTGGGCCCTTCCACCATTTGGTTTGGGGCTCCTCTGTATTTTCAAGCTTCAAGTCACATTCTGGGTGCCCACCAAGGGGAGCCTTTAATGTGTTGTTTGAGGTTCTCTTGATGGGGCACCCCCACCCACTGATGCCTACCTTCTCTGCCACAGCCCAGAGCCCGGGGTCTAATACCTGTAGAAGCACCAAAGTGGCGTAATCCCCCATACCCTGAAATACTGATTATTTCTAAGGGCTTACCAGGGAAGACATCATTGGGTGGGGGTAATTAATATAGAGAACCTGTCACTTAGATCTTTTAATTTTTTTTGGGGGGGTGGGGGGGGTGGGGCAGTTGAAACTAGGGATGCACCAATATCATTTTTTTAAGTGCTGATACCAATTACCGATACCTACCACAACTGTTTTGGTTGTACTTCAGCTGTCAGCAATGGTACAAAGCATTGATCAGTTATTTAAAAAAGAAATACATTTTTTTTTTTTAAATGTTATGTTTTTTTCAATGTGAAACGTGTAAATATATGTTAAAGGTGTAAACATATTAATGAACAAAGCAAACAAAAAAAGTTTTAATTATTAATAGTTTATAAAATAGAAGTGAACGAAAGGAAACAATCAGCAGGAAAATAATAATTAAATGGAGGAGAATAAGGAGTTAATTAAGGCAGATTAGAGTAATAAGGGGTTAAAATAGAGGATCATTTAATTAAAAAAAACAAAAAAAGATGTATTTTACTTGACAGGTTGCTTTAAAGCAGTAGTAAACCCGCCTGATAAAAGAAAAAAAAGACAATAGCATAATATGTTAGTATGCATCGCATACTAACATATTATGAAATACCTTAGAACGAGGCACCCGATGCCCGAGTCGGTCAGCGCTAAGGATACTGACATTATGGTCCTCTTCTTCCTTCCGGGTACGCGGCTCCGTCGATGTGAGTGGCCGGAGCCACGTGACGTCACTCTAGCACACGCGCACGGGAGCTTTTCGTTCCGGCAGCCAGCTCTGATTTGCCAGCCCTCAGCCGGATCATCAGAGCGCATGCGCTGCTAATGTCAGCGGCTGCATGCAGATTGAATATCTCCTAAACCATGTAGGTTTAGGAGATATTCTTTTTACCTACAGGTAAGCCTTATTATAGGCTTACCTGTACGTAAAAACAGTAGTGGTGGGTTTACTACCGCTTTAAAATGGAAGTAAACCCTCTGATCATTTTCAGCCAAGGATGCTGCCATCTTCGCCTCTTTTTAATCTGCAACTGCCATGATGCTGCACATGTGATCAGCTATGACACCCGCCATTGGATGGTTTGACAGTTTGGTTGCGGGCACAAGCAAATGTGGCAGCTAGCAATACCGGCATTCTGGGCATGTTAACTGTTTTTTGAAACTGTCAAATTGATGGGTTTACTTCCGCTTTAAATTGACTTCATCTGCAGTTCGAAGTTCATCCCTTTGATCTGTAGATGAAGAAACAGAAAGATACAAAAGGAAACAATGTTTCTTTTTATCTTTCTGTTTCAGCGGCTGAGCAATGTTGTTGATAACAGGGTAACCCCACTGACAGCTGAATGAATCATTGGTTGTTAAGGACGCGGCAGCCCCGCTCCTCAAAGCGGAGTTCCACTCGTTTTTTTGTTTATTAAAAGTCAGCAGCTACAAAAAGTGTAGCTGCTGACTTTTAATAAACAGTAACTTACCTGTCTTCCGGTCTAGCAATGGCTGCTCCCGAAGCCTCACTCGTCTCCCCCCTCCTCCCGATGGCCCCGCCATTCCTAGTGTGGGCACCCGGCCCGGCTTCATGGCCGGGCACCCACTGCGCATGCGCGAGTCGCGCTGCGCATTCCTAGTGGCCAGGCAATCTTCTGGGACCTGTGACGTGCCCCAGAAGATTGCCAGGAGGGAGGGGCCACCTAGGAGGAGAGGAGGAGTCGCCTAGGCGGCCCGAGGCGGAAGGTGGAAGAGGGACAGGAAGTCCCTCTGAAACCTGGGGACGCACTCTCCCCCAAAAAAAAATTACCTGCCAAATGTGGCATGTAAGGGGGTGAGGAGTGCCCCGCCCTGTCAGTGGGGCATGAGAGATCTACTGATCCCTGTCACTGGGATCAGTTAGATCTCTCATGCCCATGTTAGCCCAACCCCCCCACAGTAAGAACACACCCAGGGAACACTATTAACCCCTTCACTGCCCCCTGCAGGTTAACCCCTTCATTGCCAATGACATTTATACAGTAATCAGTGGACATTTAAATTTCTGATCGCTGAATAAATGTCATTGATCCCAAAAAAGTGTCAAAATGTTCCGACATGTCCGCCCCAATATCACATTACCGCTAAAAATCGCAGATCGCCCGCATTACTAGTAAAAAATTAAAAAAAAATAAAAACCCCAGAAATTAATTCTCACCATCCGTAAACGCGGCCACTTTTGCGCAAACCAATCAATAAACGCAGATTGCGATTTTTTTATCGCAAATATGAGGAATTATATAAATCGGCCAAAAACGGTGAAAAAAAATGTTTTTTTATATTTTTTTTTTGGATTTGAATTTTAGCAAAAAGTAAGAAATTTGGGTTTTTTTGCAAAATGGTCGCTCTTCTTTTGTTTATAGCAGCGATCAGAAATGACGCAGAGGCGATCAAATACCACCAAAAGAAAGCTCTATTTGTGGGAAAAAAAGGACGCAAATTTTGTTTGGGTACAACGTCGCACGACCGCACAATTGTCAGTTAAAGCGACGCAGCGCCGAATCGCAAAAAGTGCTCTGGTCCTAAAGTGGGAAATTCTTCCGGGGCTGAAGTGGTTAAAGCGGAAGTTCCATTTTTGGGTGGAACTCCGCTTTAACAACCGATAACTGCCGGCTTTTTGCTGGTTTTTTTTTGCAGTTCAGTTGTCAGTGGGCGAATCACGCTGACAGCTGAAAGATTATGAACGTATCGGATGATTTGCACGAGTACCGATACTCTTGCAAATGCTTAGTATTGGCACCGATACCGGTATCGGTATGGGTGCAACCCTAGTTAAAACCCCTGTCAAGTTTTATTGGCCAATCATCTTCACTTTCTGTGCTATTCCTGGAACAGGAAGTGAGGGCAAATCTTATCCTTAGGACATTGACAGAAAGGCAAACCTTTACAAAATCTCATGAGGACGCCAAGCAAAAGGTCTGAGAGTCGATACGCTTCTACTATTAACATTTGCTCACAAGGAGACAACACAGAACAGCCAACGCGTTTCGGGGGGGGGGGGCAAAAATCCCCCCTTTCTTCAAGTCTTGAATGTGATGGAGAGATTGGAGGATTTTATATATATATATATAAAATCACATGTGACAAAGTGCTCTATGAATGGAGGATGGGCAGATGAAGAAGAGGGAGACCTCCTCTATTCATATAGCGACTTTCATTGATGGAGGCTATTGTACAGCTTCTATGAACGGAGGAGCTTTCAACAGTGAAAAACACTCTATGAATGGAAGACAGAGGTCCGCCTCTTCCATTCATAGAACACTTTTTATTGATGGAAGCTATAGCTACAGTATAGACCTTTTATTGGCCGTCATCAAGAAACCCCACTATGCTTGTGCTTCACGCCCTCCTCCTCTATTCATAAAAGCCTATACTATACTATAACTTCCATCAGTGAAAAGTGCTCTATGAATGGAGAACAGGGGGATGAATGAAAGGTCTGCCTCCACCACTCATAAAACTTTTTATAAATGACATGTATAGTACAGTTTATATGAATGGAGAAGGCGGGGGGGGGGGAATAGTGGGCACTCTTGATAAGTGCCAATTACAGCATTATACTATAGCTATAGCTTCCATCAGTGAAAAGTCCTCAATGAAAAGTGTAGGTAGACCTTTCATTTATCCACCTGTCCTCCATTCACAAACTGCTTTGCAGTGATGGAAGCTATAGTACAACTTCTATGAATGGAAAAGGGGGAGGAAAGGGTGGGCATAGTGGGCACTCCTGACAGGTGTCAATGACAGGTCTATGCTGCACCTATAACTTACATCAATGAAAAGCGCTTTATGAATGGAGAAAGCGGACCTTTCATCCATCCAGAAAGGGTGGGCATTGTCTAATGGATCAACATGGCCATGGCAATAAAAACCTGATGGAGGTTTTAACTTTTCTCCACTCAATTTTATTGCAGCCTGGACCTCCACTGGGGCAATTCTGCTCACTTCCTGTTCTGGTGACACAACAGAAAGCGAGGAAAAACCTATCTAATGGGGTTACAGTCCACAAAAAAAAAAAAAAAAAAAAAAAACAACAGGGGATGTTCCAACTCCTCCCCAGCTATCAAAATCTAAAAAAAAAAAAAAAGACAGTTTTGATTTCAGTTCCATATTAATAGCTTATATGAGCTCTTGCTGAATATGCTTCTCTACGTTTTTTTTTTTTTTTTTATAATGGATTCATATTAATGAAATTGCTTAAATAGTCTAAGGGGTTTTCTTTTTTTTTTTCATGACGTGAAAATGCAAACCTCACCAGGAGCTCCGCGGACAGCAGGAGGCTAATAGACAAAGTGATAAAACAAGTGAAACTCGCAGTAAAGTAATTGGACAACTTTGTACAAATTGAGATTTCAGCAGCGACAGAGACAAGCCATCCATCATACTTATAGGACAATTAAGAGGAAGTCGTTCTTCTCTCTGAATTATGGATGATACAGGAAATGTAGTGGAACCGTTATATAATGACGTGATCTCTCCCTGGTGGCGGCACTTACCTCTGTGCAGTAGGAGTGCGGCTGCATACATGGTGGATTACACATCCTTTCATTTTCCGGTTTGAGGACTTCAAAACAGCCTCCTGGAGGGCAGAAAACATGCCAAAAATACTTAAACTGGTTGTAAACTTCAGACATGAAATACGAACAAAGCATATTTGCAGTGCTCCAAATCATTTGGTGGAGGGGGTATTATGATGTGGGGTTGTTTTTCAGGGGTTGGGCTTGGCCCCTTAATTCCAGTGAAGGGAACTCTTAAGGCGTCAGCATACCAAGACATTTTGGACAAATTCATGCTCCCGACTTCGTGGGAACAGTTTGGGGATGGCCCCTTCCTGTTCCAACATGGCTGCACACCAGTGCACAAAGCAAGGTCCATAAAGACATGGATGAGCGAGCTTGGGGTGGAGGAACTTGACTGGCCTGCACAGAGTCCTGACCTCAACCCGATAGAACACCTTTTGGATGAATTAGAGCGGAGGCTGCGAGCCAGGCCTTCTCATCCAACATCAGTGCCTGACAACACAAATGAGCTTCTGGAAGAATGGTCAAACATTCCCATAGACACTCCTAAACCTTGTGGACAGCCTTCCCAGAAGAGTTGAAGCTGTTATAGCTGCAATGGGTGGGCCAACTCAATATTGAATCCTACGGACTAAGACTGGGATGCCATTAAAGCTCAAGTCCATGTAAAGGCAGGCGTCCCAATACTTTTAGCACAAAATAATAAAAAGGTTGGGCTCGGGGCGCAGTGAACCCACCCATCCACTTGTGACACTAGCGAATCAATATTTGCTATTGGTTTCCGGCTTCTCCTCCTGGCCAATCAAGAAAGGAGGTGGATCTGAAGAAGAAGGGTTGGCTGGGAGGAGAAGCCGGGGAAGCCATGGGGTGAGTGCAGATCTGGGGATTTTGTGCATGACAGGGAAGAAGGAGCTATTGTTGTATTGCTGGGTGTTGATGTACTCCTTATTGCACATGGGGTTGAAGGGCATGATGATTGCAAAATGAGCAAACAGTGTGACCAGGCAGTGGGAAAAGCAAATAGAATTCTGGGATGTATCAGTAGAGGGATCACCAGCAGGAGGAAGGAGGTTCTGATTCCTCTATATAGATCTTTAGTGAGACCTCCCTTAGAATACGGTGTCCAGTTCTGGAGACCTCACTTACAAAAAGATATTGATAAAATAGAACGAGTTCAGAGACGGGTAACAAAAATGGTGAAAGGTCTGGGGGATAAAACATATCGAGAGCGACTTCAGGAACTTAATATGTACAGTCTGGAGGAAAGAAGGGAGAGGGGAGACATCGATTGAAACCTTTAAATACATCAAGGGGGTGAATAAGGTTCAGGAGGGCAGTCTTTTCAATATGAAACCAAAATCAAGAACACGGGGACCTCAAACTAACTGGAGGGAAGTTCAAAACTAATCTTAGAAAGTATTATTTTACTGAATATTTGATGATTGGAATAAACTATTAACAGATTTAATGAGACAGTCAACAGTAAACGGCTTCGAACATGCTTGAGATAAACATAAATCTATAATCAGACAATGAGGTTAATGAAAAAAACAAACAAAAAAACCCAAATAAAAAAAGAAAAAGAAAAAAACAAAAAAAAAGATGGGCAGACTCGATGGACTACTCAGTCTTTTTCTGCCGTCACTTTTCTATGTTTCTATGAAAACAGGAACATGGAGGGTGCCGAGAAGTGCTGAAAATAGTTGCCGTTAACAGCTACGCCGCTCCTTCAGCTGCAACTGCACCTGCAGAAACTGCATATGGTGCACCCCGTCTGGGACTGTTGCTGCTGGTGGTGTAGGTGGTGGCGGCCTGACGTTTGGCTGGTAATTTGCAAGTTAATGGCCGGGGTTCCTTCGCTGCTGCAGTAGCTGTTGTCAGATACAGATGTCAGGCTTGAGCTGGGTAGGTTGGCTATGCTGCTGTATGATTTAGATATGTGGCTGATCAAGTTGCCACCCCCCCCCCAAAAAAAGTTTAGCACCAGCCGCCACTGGTCACTTCCCAGACGTTGTCGGTTCTCTCCTGCACACAGCATCCACCACTGGAGACCAGACAGAACAGGGACGTATAGGGATATTTTCTTTACAGGGCTAGATAGATTAGGCTTAGAATGTGTCAGAGAGTAGGTTCAGCATTAGTAAGGTTTTGACTAAACTTCCACTTTAATTTTGGTTCTGATAGAAATGGGTCAGAACACCCAGTGCATCGCATTTTGTTGCGTATGGGGCTCCGTAGCCGCAGATCAGTCAGAGTGCCCACGCCGACCCATGTCCACAGTCAAAAGCACCTACAATGGACACGTGAGCATCAGAACTGGACTACGGAGCAATGGAAGAAGGTGTCTTTGATGTGTTGACTTGGCCTCTAAATTCTCCAAATCTTAATCCAATCGAGTATCTGTGGGATGAGTTGGAAAAGCAAGTCTGATCCATGGAGGCCCCACCGCTCTACTTACAGGACTTAAAGGAGCTGCTACTGACAGCTTGGTGCCAGATACCACAGCATACCTTCAGAGGTCTAGTGAGGCTGATGCCTCAATGGGTCATGGCTGTTTTGGTGGCAAAAAGGGTGACCTACTCAATATTAGGTGGGTGGCCATAAGGTTATGTCGTGTGTGTGTGTGTGTGTGTGTATACATATATATATTACTTTACTTTAGGTGGCTTTGTTGTTAAAAAGGTAAAGTGAGATTTAGAAACAATGAAATGATAAAACCATATTAACCTGTCACATTGAGCCCATCCGATCTCTGGCACCAAACTGCCCGGGAAGATGCTCTCCATGGACCAGTTAACCAACTGTATTCAAAGCATTGCCCGTCTGTGCAGGGAAAAAAGACAGAATAGGATGGGTTAGTAATGTTAATAGAGATTATTGTTATGTAGGTACTACATTGGATTCCCAGAAGCCTCCCCAATACTGTACGTCAAATAAAGCCATGTGAACATAGTTACAAAATTTTCCAAATCTTGGAACTCAGAAGCTTCATTTCAGGTCCTTGAAATCGAATTGTTTGCCCATCACTGAATTACACCATGATCCTCACCTGTGCAAAAACTTATTGAAGCTGCCCTGGTACATTCAAACCCCACCCGTGCAGAACCAAGCCCAACCCACTAGGTTCAAGCATAGACCCAAATAATGAGTTAGACATTCTTCTACAGCTCAAATTGTCTGGTTGGCTATGTTACATAGTGTCCAATAATGGCCTTGAACATTTCAAATATACTCATAAGTGTTATTACTGTATACTATGTAATAAATACTAATTTATGATGTCTTATATTTATACTTTCTAATACTTTCTTGTAGTTTTAGTATATTTTCAAATATTATAGACCTATAAAATATATTTCTGACCTTTTGTATTATATATACTCTTATCAAGTGTCAGTGAGACTCTTGTATTATACATACCGTGGCACTGTTTGGACTCTAACATTTGTTCCGGGCAGAGATGTTGGTTCTCCAGTTCTTGAATAATTACTGCCCTTGAGCGCACCTTAATGCCTCCGAATCCAAGATTCTGACCATTGACACAGGTCAGCTGGCACAAACTCCACTCCGACCAGTCATTCAAATAGCAGTCCCCTACAAGGTGAATATAAGATGTTACAGTCCTACAGCAAGTGATCTAATCAAGATAAACCCTTTAGAAAGTTATCCTCTAATGACTGTTTGGTAGGTTTTCTTGGCAATATACAAATGCCGAAATTAGGTGTATGTAGTTATTAGGTGACAGTCTCTAGATTTGGCTATTGTTTCCTAGATTGGGTGATCATCTTTTATCACAGGGGCAGCCTTAGGCTGGCCATACATGGTTTGAATCTTGGCCGGTTCCTGCTGAATTCGGACCATTAATCGGCAGGCGGAATGTACCAAGTTGATCGATCAATCAACTTGGGTACAACCAGTCTGCTAGATTCTCTTGCGATTATCAATGTCTTCTCCCAGCGGGGACGGCTTCCACCAACCCCCACGCCAGGCGCAGAGAATTTCTCGGCAAGAGGGATTTCCGTCAGTGCTGTCTGTGTTGATGGGGCAATCGTGCACATTTCTTTCCTGCAAGCACAAAATTTGCACCGTGTATGGCCTGCCTTAGGCAGGCCACACTTTAACCAATTTTCATTCCTTCAACATCAATACTGAATCCCTCCCGCAGACCTATTGTATTCTGACAGTGGGAGGTTTCCCAGCCGTCGGAATACAATGATCATTGCTTGCGACTATAGCCACCGGCAGTTATTGCACAAAGGAAATCCGAGAGGCTGGTTGTACTGAATCCATTGATGAATCAACTTCAGTACAACTAGCCTTCCCATACATAGATCAAAACTCTGCTAGTTCCTTCTGAACCAGCTGAATTTCGATCCATCTATGGCCCACTTTAGATGGTCCTGTATGATCAGTCTGTCTGTCGCTATTATCCCCAAAGATAAACCTTTACTGGGGATGTCTGCTTCGTATAAGGAAACACCTTCCTCTCTTGCCTATAAAGCCAAATTCTAGAAAAAAATTCCCCTCATGTTTATTTCCAGTGACACCAAGCCAAATAAGAAAGGAAATCACCAGAAAAAAGAAGACACAGGCAGCAGTGATACCATTATAGAGGTTCTATCCTTTCTCCACCCTAATAAAAGGTTTGGGTTTCAAACCAGAACGCTTGTATAATATCAATGTTCCAGGCCAAAGATGTTCTAGTGGACAGCATGAGATGGTTGGATCATGCTTGCATGTCAAATTATTCTGTTATATTACTGAATTGTTTAATTGACAAAAAAAATGTTTTATGAGCAGTACAAGAGAATCTGAGTTAACCAACTCAAGAACAATGCAAGCTCCTTAGTAGCATCAAACCCAGACCAGAAACCTAGAAAGCTGGCCATAAATGTTCCTAGAAGATGATGCCCCTGATTTTGGGTGGCATTCGAAGTCTATAACCTTTGGTAGTCAGAGGCTGAGAACTTTTTGTAGCTTGGTAAAGATTACAACTCTGTACTTGCACAAGCTTAACATTGAGCTGGGACCCAACTCCAACATGCATGTGCATGTCATTATACAAGTCCGCAGTAATGGTGCTGTATCCTTCAAAGCAGCTACTTCCTACTTACGGAACAAAGTACTTGACAAACAGGCCTGGAAACCCCAAACTGCCAACACATCCTGAAAAAAAATGGTCTGCGGCACACCGTGAAGTCCAAGTTGCTCTATGATATGGGCAGAGCAAGGAGGAGACTCGCTCTCACACTGATCTCCGGGCTCTGGCTGTCACTGAAGTATCGGGTGCAGACTCGGTGCCAGGTGCAGCCCGCAACACTCTCACTGAGTCTGTACCTGGTGCGGAATGTGTAGGTAGCGGTAGCCCTGCTCTGCCGCCCCTCTCAAATTGCCGCCTGGGACCATTGATCCCACTGGGTCCCATGGTAGAGCCGGCCCTGAGTCCAACACTTGTAAATCTTTATTATTCCATGACAAGCTGCATGAAGCCCCACCTGGAACTTCTTAGAGAAGGAGGTTGCATTTGGGCTACATGCAGCTCCAATAATAAAAAAAATTACAAGTGTTGGACTAAATAGTATGCCACTGGCTGTTTTTCTTTGGACATTTTTTAATGGAGTATGGAAAAATTATAAGCTTTTTTTTCATGAGTGCCTTTCTGTTCCAGGGAGCCTTCCCCTTCCCATCATTCCTTGCCCTGGTTTCACTGACAAACACAAACAAGGGAAATCTCCCCAAAAGAGTCACAGACATAATTTAATCCAGCAGGGATCCTAAGCCTCCTCCACTATATTCATACTAAGCAAAAAAACAATTCTGTCTGACATTCATCTATATTCGGCTTGGTCTCTATGAGAAACACACACACCATACTCCTAGAGGAGCTCTATACCTACCTGGGCATGGCACGATACAGGACTCTTCCAGCACAATGTTCTTATCACCATTGACAATGAGGTCAATGTCTCCACAAAACTCCTCATCCACCATTTTCCCTGAGTCTTCTGGAGTGCCATCATAAACCACACAGGACATGTTCCTAAATCGTGTGCCTTCTCCACACTGGGCATCCTGTTGAAGATCAAGAAAAGGTGTTCTATTATAGTATTGTACAGTTTTATGTCTATATTCACTGTTCCTTGCCATCTTGGATATGATGTCAGAAGCCCCAGTAGACTCACGGCTGTCACTCTATAGTAGAGGACTCCAAACTGCGGCCCATAGGCTGAATGTGGCCCTTTGCTTGCCTTTATCTGGCCCTTAGGTCACTATTCTTCCCACTGACACAAAAACCGGAGCACTATTCTTCCCACTGACACCAAAATGGGGTGGTTTTCTCCCACTGAAACAACTAATGGGGAACGAATTCTCCCACTGATACCAATGGTGTAATTTTTTTTACTCCCACTGACCAATAAGCAAATGGCATAATGCACTCCCACTGGCCACAGTCTGCCCCCTAAAGTTTGAAGGGCAATAAACTGGCCCTTTGTTTCACAAGTTTGGAGACCTCTGCTCTATAGTCTCCTTGCTCCTCACGTGGAAGCTACATAAACGTTTATGTAGGGAACGGTATGAAAGGGAAAATAACTTGAAACACCCAATTTTTCCTTGCTTTTGTCTGAAAATGATGAAATTGGTTACCTAAACCAGTAGCTGAACATTACTGACTTCTTATTGGCAACATACCAAATACAGATTTGAAGCCACTGCCCCGAGTTTGCACGGACAGACCTTCAGAAGCCCGATGAAGGGGGCATTGTGTGGCCCCCGAAACATATTGGCTCTTATGCCCAATTGATGTTTGGAATAAAACCTTACTTTAGACTAATATTTCAGTGTAGCACTTCAATTTCAGATTTAAAAATGGTTCTTACATTGCAAAACTATTGTGGTAGTTCCTTGGTGCAAGGATGCTGCTCATCCACCAAAAGGATGCCCCACAGAGGCATCATGAACATACTATAAATAAAAATAAATTAATATAAAAAATAAATACATTTGGAGTAACAAAGTGCCACTTACACACACATATATATATATTGTGACAATATGTGAGACGAAGTGGTAGAAGGACGTTACCTGTCGCCTTGTATGCGTTCATGTGGACTGGATTAAACTGAGTCTGGTCCAGATTTTACCAGCCACCATGGCAGGGCTGGTTATGGTCCGGAGTTTGTGGTCCACTGGAGTCCACCAGCAGGTGGCTTAAATAACCAGGAAGAGAAGACACTCTAGCTCTGACCTGAACCTCAGAGAGGGATCTGAGGGAGCTCTGTGTCTGTTGGAACTTTAAAAGACAAGGTTTGCATTTCTGCTGATGATTTGTGTGGGTCGGGGGCCAACCCCACACCGTATACTGAGGAAACTATACTGTCTTGGGGACCCCAAAACCGCCAACCAACTTGTGGACTTCGTGGAGAGATACACTCCTGCTGAGGACTTTTTGCACCCATCTACGCCCCACTTCAATGTATCTAGGGGCGAAAGATCGGCCAGCAGACCCGATAAGATTGTTCCAGGGTTCAGGGGCATGGGGAAATTTGATAAATGTGATAAGACTGCTACGGTTAAAGAGACTGTGGACTCTAGACCTGGAGACTGGCCAAAGAAGCCAGGAAGGTCTTGGGGACCCTGGAAAGGGCTGGGTGTAGAGCACATGCAATGCTACCGATGCCATGCATTGGGCCATATTGCTGCCAATTGTCCCCTGAATGATGAACTCATGCAATGTGATTCTACTTATGTGAATAGACACCTTTCTCTTTTTGTACAGGTCACATATACAGCATCATGCTCAAATCGCATGGAGAAGCAAATGTGTGTGATTGTTGTTGATGGAAAGCCAGTCACTGCACTGCTTGACTCTGGTAGTGTAGTAATGTTGGTAAAAAGCAATTGTGTAAATCCTACAAGGTTACACCCTAGCACTGTCGGGTCATTTGCATCCATGGGGACACTCGTGACTAACAGACAGCGGTGGTTGAGATT
>BLSH010035668.1:987849-999352 GCA_018402905.1 Glandirana rugosa
AAGACCTTATTGTCTGTGCTCAGCAGAGAATCGTCTAAACGTCCATTTTCGTAAAAGGGCAGACGGCCACACGTAATGTAACATTATGTTAGACCTTTACCGTACACTTTAGGGTGTCCGAGGAGTGGTCTGGATTATGTTGACATGGCCCAATAAAGTAGTATAATACGAGTTATTTACTGTCTATGCAAGATTTTTTTATTTTAGTTGGTTCCGCGACATCTGACGTTTTGCAGACAATCGTAAAGAATCCTCCTTCCGATATCAGAATTTCTCTGGGAGTGGTCGCGGTTTTAACGAATCTCATCGCATAGTTACCGTGACCTTGGCTCAGGGAACATAAGTACACTAATAGTGAAATCAAGGTTCCAGTGCCATTGATACGCTACTCTAAGCAATTTTGGCGCTGGTGAGGGTCTCTTTAAGACTATAGCCTTCCTCCTAAGAAATGCTAACAGACGTTTTGCAGTCTACAGCGCCTTGGTTGATTTTATTTTTTTAGAACGTATCTGTCATTTATTGAGCATAATATGATGAAATAACCCGGTACAGTTGTATTAGGTCTGGTGAGGAGCCTGTGGGATTTCACATGCCATTTCCAGATTGTATTACAATGTAATGCACACCGGCAGACGGGAAAATGCTTTTACCTGCAAATCTGCTAAGAGACGACTCGTGTCTGTTATTCCAGAATCTAGAGGGAACGCGGTAATCACATGATTGCTGCTGACACTTCTTACCGCCACTTAGAGGGGTTTGCATTTTATTGAAGTGTTGGGTTATCTTACACGATATACGTTATTCTTCATTGCATTCTGCAGGTGAATGGAGTGCTGTGATTGCAATCAGAATGTGTGGGCTGCAGAATATATGAAATATATGTGAAGATACCTGGGTTCATCTGAATAAGAACTGTAGAAGGTGGCATCAGATAAAAGTTGAGTATATTTTGTTATTAGCCAACCCAGGGACACAAGACAGTCTCTTCAGTTTGAGTTCAAGTCAAATGTTTGCTCGTCTAAAAACAATCAATCGCAGTTGAACATCACTATGTGAGTTAAGTGGTAGAGCTAAAACATTTTTAGCTTTTTTTGCTTCTGAACAGGCAATCTTTCAGCGTTTCCATTTTTGCACCATAAAGTGGTCGTAAACATCTGAGATAAAAAAATGTACAAAGCCTATTCCTCTAGTGTACTTGCCTTAATCCAAAGCACCTAGTGTGATTTATGTCTGCTCTCTCATCCCTCTGATATTTGCATTTGTCACCTGGCAGTCGATGCCAACACCAAGCAATCCCAGGGAACAACCCCTCCCCCCCCCAACACACAGCAGGGGATTGGCAGCGTCAGCTGTGCGTGTTACCCTATGAGTCTGTGTAAGCTCACTGCGTAGACTCAGGTCTCATATTACATTCAGCTCCCTGCTCTATGGGGTGCAGTGTGACACCAGATCCCCACTCCCTGCCTTCTAGAGCTGAGAAATTCTGCGTAAATTTTAAACTTTAACCACTTGCCACCCGCTCACCGTCAAATGACGGCGGAGCCGTGCTGCTCTCATCCTGGGTGGACGTCACATGACAGTGCACCCCAACAGCTGCTCCTGCGCGCCCACGGGGGCACGCAGTGCGGCGATCATGGTCGCTCCATGTTGCTCAATCACAGCCGGTCACATGTAAATACAGGAAGTGCCAGTAATCACACTGACAGAGCCGATCAGCGGCATCTCCTCACTGGGGACATAAGAAGAGGCAATCAGGGCACTGATCATCAGTGCCCTGATTACAAAAAAGCCCACCAGTGCCAGTAATCCATGCCCACCAATGTCATAATCCATGCCCACCAATGCCAGTAATCCATGCCCACCAGTGCCAGCAATCCATGCCCACCAGTGCCAGCAATCAGTGCTCACCAATGGTAGCAATCAGTGCCCATTAGTGCCACCTATCAGTGCCCCCTATCAGTGCCCACCAGTGCTATCAATCAGTGCCGCTTATCAGTGCAACATATCAGTGCCACCTATCAGTGCCCATAAGTGCCGCATATTAGTGCCTCCTCATCACTGCCACCTAATCAGTGCCCATAAGTGCCGCCTCATTAGTGCCCATTAATGCAGCCAATCAATGTCCACCAGTGCAGCCAATCAGTGCCCATCAGTGCAGCCTCATCAGCGCACATCAGTGAAGGAGAAAAATTACTTATTTACAAAATTTACTGATAGAAAGGAAGAATATATATATATATTTTTTAATTTCCAGTCTTTTTTTTTTTTTTTAGTAAAAAATAAAAAACCCAGCAGTGATCAAATACCATCAAAAGAAAGCTCTATTTGTGGTAATAAAGTGATAAAAATTTAGTTTGGGTGCAGTGTTGCATGACCGCACAATTGTCATTCAAACTGTGACAGCGCTGAAAGCTGAAGAATGGCCTGGGCAGGAAGGGGGTGTAAGTGCCCGGTATTGAGGTGGTTAAACAGCTGTAGAGGAGAGAGGGCTACAGATAAACAGGTGAAAGATATATAGCAGGATTTGTTTAATCTCTGAGTATCACCTGCGGCTAGTCATCTCAATTGGTACATGTAAGGGTTTACAACCAATTTAATAGAAGTTGGTGTCAGTAGGACAGTCAATGGTGTCTGTAGAGCAGAGGATGGTGTCAGCAGGACAGAGGTTGGTATCAATAGAGCAGTGTATGGTGTCAGTAGGACAGAGGGCGGTGTCAGTAGGGCAGAGGTTGGTATCGGTAGAGCAGTGGACGGTGTCAGTAGAGCAGTGGATGGTGTCAGTAGGACAGTGCACGGTGTCTGTAGGAAAGAGGTTGGAATCATTGCTGTCAGTGGGAGGAATACTGACCCATCATTGGTGTCAGTGGGAGGAATAGTGCCCCACCGTTGGTATCAGTGGGAGGAATAGTACCCCACCATTGGTATCAGTGGGAGGAATAGTGCCCCATCATTGGTATCAGTGGGAGGAATAGTACCCCATCATTGGTGTCAGTGGGAGGAATAGTGCCCCATCATTGGTATCAGTGGGAGGAATAGTGCCCCATTGTTGGTATCAGTGGGGGGAATAGTGCCCCATCTTTGGTGTCAGTGGAAGAAATAGTACCCATCATAGGTATCAGTGGGAGGAATAGTACCTCATCATTGGTATTAGTGAGAGGAATAGTGCCCCATTGTTGGTATCAGTGGGAGGAATAGTGCTCCATCATTGGTATCAGTGGGAGGAATAGTACCCCATCATTGGTGTCAGTGGGAGGAATAGTGCCCCATCATTGGTGTCAGTGGGAGGAATGGTGCCCCATCATTAGTGTCAGTTGTGGATAGAATAGTGCCCTAAGGGCCTGATAGAGGCAAGGAGAAGGCCACATCCGGCCCCAGGGCTGCAGCTTGGAGACCACTGTTGTAGAAGATGTGTGGATCAGTTACTAGAGGGAGCTCTTAGTCACAACTGTAAATGTCCCTTGCCTAAAGCAAAACCTAAGCCTTAGGCCCCTTTCACACAGGGTGGATCCACTTGGCGTACTCCGCTAGCTCTGCGGGAGGTTGATCCCCGCTGAGCCGGCGGATGACAGGTCCGTCTCCGCTCACTGTGCAGGGACCGACCTGTCAGAGCCCCGCTGTTCTCTATGGGAAGAACGGATGAAAATGGACAGCCTACCTGTCTGTTTTCATCCGATCCCATCCACTGCATCAGTTGGCAGGTGGGTGTCAGTGGACACATCTCCACTGACATCCGCCTGCCCATAGAAGTCAATGGGTGGCCTGACCTGATCCGCCTAAAAAACGGACAGGTGGATCTGAGCAGGCCGATCGTGTGAAAGGGGCCTAAATTTAAATGTTTGCAAGCAGGATGTTTTTTGTTTTCTTTTGTTTGGTTTTTTTGTTTTAATGTAGAAGAGACATACTGGGCTTAATTTACTAATACAGCAAATAGACTGTTCACTTAGCAACTTGAATTTTGAATTTTCATTTTACATCAGAATTTTCCATTAGGTTAGTGAATGAAGCTCTGCTCACTTCCATCATCCAATCAAGTGCAAGCCAAAATCCTTTCTTTTCCTGCACATGATTTATTTATTTATTTTTGCTAACTGAATTTCTAACACATTCACTAAGCTAAGTGAAAATTCCCTTTCAATGCAGACATGCTCTACATCTTTAGTAAATGAATAACTAAAGGCAAATTTACAGTGAACACACGATGCAATTATCATACGACCGCACATCCAACTTTTCCCAAAATTGGCTGTCCGTGATTTTGTCTAGCGTACTGACGGGAGTAAAGTAATCGTTCGACAAATGCGAACGTAGTGACGCGATACGAGCGTATAAAGAAGAAGTTCAGTTGAAATGGAATTGTGAATTACGAACGCAGGGTTACACGACCGAACACTTCCTGGTCGTTCCTGGGTTCCGAACATGCGTGTTTGTACTTACAACTTTGTTTTTCCAACTTCTGACGCCTATCAGTGCCCATCAGTGCCACCTATCAATACACATCAGTGCAGCCTATCAGTGCCCATCGGTGCAGCCTATCAGTGCCCATCGGTGCAGCCTATCAGTGCCCATCAGTGCTGCCTATCAGTGCCCATAAGTGCAGCTTATCAGTGCCCAACGGTGTGGGATGAATGAACTCTTGTGTGCATATGTGGGAATCACATCATCCCGGCCAGGCCAGCAAACATGGCCAGGGAGTCGATGTCAGGGCTGTGAAAGGGGATATGTTAAAGAGGAGCTCTAGTCTGAAAAAATAAATAAATAAATACAAGTCAGCAGCTACAAAGCCTGTAGCTGTTGACTTTTAATATAAGGACACTTACATGTCCAGGGAGCCCACGAAGTCGGCACCCCAAGCCAATTTGTCAATCGGCTTTGGGTGCAGGCGCTGGCATTGTAAGTAAGGGAAACCTACTGTGCATGCGCTAGTCGCGCTGCACTTTCTGAATTATCCCACCATCTTCTGGGACACACACAGTCCCCAGAAGGCAGCGGGTGGGGGAGGGGCTGGACATGTCGTAGATCGTCTATCTTACCCGGAAGTAGGTTACCTGTCAAAACCAGGTACCCGCTCCCCCTTCCCCTCCAAAAAGTGCCAAATATGGCAGTGAAGAGGGGGAGGGTGCGGACAAGTGGAACTTCCCCTTTTGGGAAGTAAAGCACAACAAAGCCATTGGTTAGCACTGTGAAGCATGAGCTACTATTCAGTCCTTTTTAGCTGATTGCATTCCCACATATACTGCAGTTAAAAATGGTGAAAAGAACGTTATTGTATTGTAAGACCGTTTTTTTCTTTCTAGAATCCTTTTTAGAGATTTTTTATATAAACCAGCTATTAGTTCTGACACTTAGGGGTCTAATTATAAAAAAAATGTCTCAAGCATTCACACAACCCTCATGAATAATCCCAGTAATTTGCCCAATATGTTTATTTCCCATAATCGGAAAATACTACATTATGGCCACTAGATGGAGCTGATAATCATAGGAAATAAATGCATTAGGGAAATTATGGAGATTATCCAAGACGACTGTCTAAGTGCTGGAGGTTGAGTTAACAAGTGTTGCACTCAACTCGGTTTATGTATGACTGTAAAAAAATATTTCAGAAGTGCCATACCTCCACAGCACACTGGGACCAGCGTCCATACTGCCATCGATAACACGGCTTCACTGGGCAAGGCTTGGACTGCTGCATCAGAGAAGGACAAGGGCGCCCATCTCCCTGAGAAGGCTGGATCACAGTTCTCTTCCGCATCATCTTCCCTGCAATGAGAAATATCTCCATTATCATCATTGTAGAAGAGTATGTAATGTGAGCTATATAGTTAAATAATTAAAAGAGAACTGAAGAAGTCCATATAGAGTATTATGTTACACATGCATTATTATTTGATTGCATTTAAATAATTTTGTCCTTTCCTCACTCCATAGCTAGGGGACACTCTATGTAGTTAGCCCCACTCTTCTTCATGCTTTAATCTCCATTCACCACATGTGCTGTATAATGATAGTCTAGTCCACAGGTGTCAAACTGGCGGCCCTCCAGCTGTTGAGGCACTACAATTCCCATGAGGCTTTGCAAGGCTGACAGTTGCAAGCATGACTCCCACAAGCAGAGGCATGATGGAACTTGTAGTTTCGCAAAAGCTGGAGGGCCGCCAGTTTGACAAGACTGCTAGTCTATAGTCTGGACACACTATGATTTTTTTGGACCAATCAGATGTTCATCTGTTAAGATCTGCACAGGTTTTGGATTCAAGCTTTTTATGATCTGTAAGATATCATTTGGATCAAAGGGTAACCAAAACTTCCAAACTCAGTTACTCCAATAAATTTCAGTTTAAGATTAATACCAACCTGCCAATCCACAGCCTTGCGAGCACGCTGACCAAGGGGTCCAATCAGAGAGCTGGCAATTTACAGGACATTCGACCACGCAAGAGATGTTCATCTGCCATGTCTTCTCCAGTCCTAGCTGTAATGAAGACCATAGGTTTTACCAAAGAGCAACGCAAGCCACACAACCAAATACACAAGTTGAAAATGAATGCGTTACCTAAGAGCACTAGGAATTAATAGATTGATTTTGCTTTGTGCACTGGTCCAAATCATTTGGTGGAGGGGGGATTATGGTGTGGGGTTATTTTTGAGGGGTTGGGTTTGGCCCCTTAGTTCCAGTGAAGGGGACTCTTAAGGCGTCAGCATACCAAGACATTTTGGACAATTTCATTCCCCCAACTTTGTGGGAACAGTTTGGGGATGGCCCCTTCCTCTTCCATCATGACTGCGCACCAATGCACAAAGCAAGGTCCATAAAGACATGGATGAGCGAGTTTGGGGTGGAGGAACTTGACTGACCAGCACAGAGTCCTGACCTCAACCCGACAGAACACCTATTGGATGAAGTTGAAGCTGTTATAGCTGCAAATGGTGGGCTAAATCAATATTTAACCCTACGGACGAAGACTGGGATGTCATTAAAGTTCATGTGCCTGGAAAGGCAGGTGTCCCAATACTTTTGACAATATAGTGTATATGGAACATCAAAACACTCCTGCCCATATTCCCAACACTTTGAGACATGCGCTTCTTCAGGACTTTACTTTGCAGAAGAACATGTCTCCAAATGCATCAGACATATGTATAGAATTGTTCTGATGTTCCATATACAGTATTTGTTACAGAGTTTATCCCCACATGGGAGAACTGAACAAATCTACAATATAAAGTGTTCAGTACTTACAGTATTTTCTAACTGAGTATATGTTACATAGGACACGTCTTATTTTATGGCTGTACTCTGAATGTTTTGCTGTTGTATTAATAAAGTTTTATGGATTTTTTTTACTTTTGTTTATTTGTGTGACCTAACAAATCCCCACCACCAGTGTTGCTAACCTACCATATTGAATTTACTGACACGACACCCAAAATTTACTGGCACAGACATGTTTTTACTGGCATGTCCAAAAGTTACAAAATGAACCCCGGACAGCTGCTATAACCCCGGCATTTTTTTAAATGGCGGGCGGCCTGCTTTAAGATAAAAGTGGTCTTTGCGGCGGATTTGCCGCAGGATCACTTTTATCAGCGGAGGGAGAGGTGCCCCCCCTCCCGCCGTGCTCCGGTTGTCTCTGCTGTTTACTGGATCCGTCGGTAGCGGCGGAGACGATCCAATGCTGTCCCCTCACAGGCCTGGAGCCAAGTGAGGGAAAGATTTATTTACTTATTTTTTTATTGCATTTAAGTGTAAATGTGAGATCTGAGGTCTTTTTGACCCCAGATCTCACATTAAAGAGGTCCTGTCATGCTTTTTTTCTATTACAAGGGATGTTTACAATCCTTGTAATAGGAATAAAAGTGACCCAATTGTTTTTTCTAACAGGACAATGTAAAAATAAAAAATGAATAGTAAAATAAATAAGAAAAAAAAAATTCAAACCACACATGTGAGGTATCGCCGTGATCGCTAGAGCGAGAGCAATAATTCTAGCACTAGACCTCCTCTGTAACCCAAACCTGGTAACCTGTAGACATTTTTAAAGGTCGCCAATGGAGATTTTTAAGTGCCAAAGTTTGTCGCCATTCCCCGAGTGGGCGCAATTTTGAAGCATGACCACGCCAGGTGGTTCTTGCAAGTCCACTCCATTCCAATCGGCACTGACAGTCGCTCCCGGCTTGCCTTGCTCTAGTTCCACAGGCCCATAAACGAGGCTCCAGCTGCTCCTCTCAGCTCCTGTGACATCACACAACACGTTCAGGCACCACCTCCGCTAGATCCCGCCCCTGCCAGCGCTGCCTGAACACACTGTAGCTGGCACTTGGAGCCGAGCCTCAGAGCCATATTTTTAACTGGCAACCTTTTCCTGCCCCTGGCATTTACCGGCAGGAGAAGGTGTCCATTTTTTACTGGCTGCCATTAAAAATACTGACAGTTGGCAACACTGCCCACCTCCAGCATTTTCTTATTTATATAAAAGCATAGCGTAACCTAGAAGTGATGAATACTGAGAGTGAATTGTGTGTACCAACGTATATATATCATAATGCAAACAAAAGAGCTAGCAATCACCCAATCTTTTCATGTTTTATAATAACATCCCAATGGCAACATACCTTTTCATTGTGGCTGGTTGGTCCCCACTTTCATACAGTAGTGCCAATATTTGGACTTTGGGAGGGAAGTTGAAGCTTGTGACCCACCTGGTGATGCTCACATCCGTAGTGTCAATCCTATTAAGTCCCGTGGGACTAGTGAGATGGTCTAGGGGTATCCCCTCACTTTATCCAGGCCTATTATGTATGGTATGAGTGATTGCATGTATGACACATGTCAGGACAGTGGTTTTAATTGACAACGTTGTCATGTTGGTGATGGGATGGTGATGTCCGTTTTCATGTGCATATACAATTTTTGAATTTTATGTATTTTCATTAATAAAACAATAAGAATTTTTATTATTTAATTTAGTTTTTTTGTATATTGTATGGGTTAATATGTCCCAGTGGCTCCTGAAGTGGGTCTTGCGGACCCCTACTTCTCTGTGGTGTCTTTTGTTGTTTAACATACTGTAGATGCCTGAGAATCCATGAAAGGATACCTTGTATATTCCCTGTTAGGGCCATTTCACATGGGCTTTATGATCAGGTTTGCCTGTATGTTTTTTCAGGTGGACCTTATCTGAAGCTCCATGCAGCCCTATGGATAGTGGGATGTAAATTAAAGTAAAACTAAAGGCAAAACTTTTTTTGTAGTTTTGAATAGAGTGGAGAGGGATTAGAACCGCGTTAGTTTGTATTGCTGTCTGTGCCCCTAAACATAGCTCCCAACTGTCCCTGATTTGGAACAATGATCCTCTGTCCCTCATTCCTCTTCATTTGTCTAATGCATATACCTATATATAGAATGCACTATTTATCTATCAAAAAGTATTTCCCAGTGCTAAACCTTTCATCCACTATCTAAATTGCTGTGTATGTACATTTAAAAAGCCAATATAAAGGAATAGTAGTGGTAAAAAAAAGCATTTGTGGGTTTAGCTAATAATTTTTTTCTTGTATAATTCTCCTTTAACCACTTCAGCCCCGGAAGGTTTTGCAGCTTTAGGACCAGAGCACTTTTTGCGATTCGGCACTGCGTCGCTTTAACTGACAATTGCGCGGTCGTGCGACATTGTACCCAAACAAAATTTGCGTCCTTTTTTTCCCATAAATAGAGCTTTCTTTTGGTGGTATTTGATCGCCTCTGCGTCATTTCTTATCGCCGCTATAAACAAAAGAAGAGCGACCATTTTGCAAAAAAACCCAAATTTCTTACTTTTTGCTAAAATTTAAATCCAAAAAAAAAATATAAAAAAACATTTTTTTTCACCGTTTTTGGCCGATTTATATTCTTCCTCATATTTTCGATAAAAAAAATTGCAATCGGCATTTATTGATTGGTTTGCGCAAAAGTGGCCGCGTTTACGGATGATGAGAATTCATTTCTGGGGTTTTTATTTTTTTTTTATTTTTTACTAGTAATGGCAGCGATCTGCGATTTTTAGCGGTACTGCGATATTGGGGCGGACATGTCGGACATTTTTGACACTTTTTTGGGACCGATGACATTTATTCAGCGATCAGAAATTTAAATGTCCACTGATTACTGTATAAATGTCATTGGCAGTGAAGGGGTTAACCTGGGGGGGGAGAGCTAGGGGTTAACTGTGTTCCCTGGGTGTGTTCTTACTGTGGGGGGGTTGGGCTAACATGGGCATGAGAGATCTAACTGATCCCAGTGACAGGGATCAGTAGATCTCTCATGCCCCACTGACAGGGCGGGGAACCGCCGTGTTTACATCGGCGGTTCCCCGTTCTTTTCCCTGTAGCCGCTCATCGCGGCTCGCCGGCGGACATCGGGTCCGCCCGAGCCGCGGGCACACTCCTCAGGAGTGTGGTGGGTGCGCGCGCGCGCCCCCTGGTGGCCAAAAGAAAATCGCCGTTTATTTACGGCGATTCGCGCAGGGCTCCCCCACTGCCGCCGTAAAAAGATGGCGCGCGGTGGGGAACCGGTTAAGGGGGCATGGAAGGGGGTGTGTCCTGTGTCTACATACTTTTCCTAATAGGTGCCCCTCGCTCCCATCTCAGAAAGTTGGGAGATTGGCCATTAAGGAGATTCCCCCTCTCTCTTGTCCCGTTTACCATTATCGTTGAAAGTGAAAGTAAAAGAAAATTTTGGGTTGTCCCCAGAAAAGTAATAGAAGGGAAATCTTCCAATGGAGACACTGGTTCTGGTAACCTGGGGGTCTCCAAGAAATTCCCCTAATTTGCAGGGATTTCCTCTCACTTCCTGTTAGGCTATGGGACAGGAAGTGAAAGGAAATCTCCCCAGTGGGACACAGATGGCGAAAAATATCTGACAGGGGTTATAACATACCTCCCAACTTTTTGAGATGGGAATGAGGGACACCTATTAGCAAAAGTATGTAGGCATAGGACACACCCCTTGCCACACCCCCTGAAAGGAGAATTATACAAAAAAAGAGTGTTTAAATGCATAAGTGTTTTTTTTACCGCTGCTATTCCTTTATTCTGCTTTTCAAAATTTACAAATGCAGCATTTTAGATATTGGAGGAAAGGTTTAGCACTGGGAAACACTTTTTTGAGGACAGAAAGTACATTTTATATACAAACTATAGAGATCAGACCAAAATAAGGGACAAATGAGGAGGAAAGAGGGACAGAGGGACTTTGTGCCGAATCAGGGACAGTGCCCGGAAATCAGGGACAGTTGGGAGTTATATTATAACCCTCCTTCAGTGGTGGCTGGTGGGGGTATTTCTTTGGGGGGGTCAAACAACCTCCAATCCCCCCCCCGAGTGGCACCTCTCCCCCACTGTTTCCACCGGCACTTACCCCATCTAGGCGGGTAGCGTGCAGCGGCTCCGTGTCCTCCTACCCACGGCGGCTTCCAGTGTGCGGCTCCTCCCCTCCTTCTCCTAGGCATCCAATAGGATCGCCTGT
>BLSH010035668.1:1030893-1044874 GCA_018402905.1 Glandirana rugosa
TTTAGCACAAATCCTCTCCTCCCACCCCCTTTGCAACACAAATCCCCCTGACTCACCACTCCTATAACCCCCTCCTACAGAGGTGTAACTAGAACCTTCAGGACCCCGGTGCAAGAAATTATGAAGGGACCCCTGGCCAAGGCCCTTCCCTCTTCCCACTGATCCTGGGGCCCTTTACTCCCATCGTGGGTCCCTTTATTACGGTACCGCAGCGGGGCTGATAGTTCCCTCACTGGTGTCTGTAGTTTTAATTTTTATTTTAATTTTATTATTTTTTTACCATTTCATTTTTATCTCTTTTAAAATTTTATTTTTACAATTTTTTTAGGAGCTCTGTTGGGGGCTTTGATGAGATATCAGGGGTCTAAACAAACCTTGGCTCTCAATCTCCATCTGTGTAGCCTTAGCTGCACAGAATGAATGGACAGGAATAGCTGTGCACCGAGCCTCCCATTCATTCAGAAATGGAAGTATAGTAAAAACTGTTTACTATGCTTCAGCTATGAATGAACCAATTGGTACCAATCACTGACTCTGTCCATTCAGAAAAGGAAGGAGCCAGTAAATGACAAATTTACCGAACCGTTCCCATCTCTCCATCATGACTCATCTTCTACAGCAGCTGGCAGGAGAGAGGAGGGGGGGAGACAGCAGCTCTGTGGGGGGCATGGAAGCACACAGGGACCCTGGGAACAGCAGGAGAAAAGTAAACTGGATAGAGGAAAATGAAGGAGATTGGGTCCTCTAAATGCCACCCCCGCCATCCCTCCTATTCAGGTGTACAAGGGAGGCACACGGGCCGCCTGGACCATGAGGCCTGGTTGCAATTGCAACCCCTATCGTTACGGCTCTGCCCTCCTAGAATTTACCCTCCTAGTACAATTATTTTCCCCTGCTGCCCCCCCCCCCCTTCCAAATTCCTCCTCCTAACACACATCACCTCTAGGGTTGCCACTTTTTCTTCAAGCCAAACCCGAACATTTTAGAGGCGCACAGTATTTTTTTTTTTTTTTTTAGTATACATTATAGGATTGTAACAGACCTAGAACACCTGTGGGCGCTCCAAAGAGAATAGTAATGTGGCACACATAGTGCCCCCTCACCCTCCTGCCAAGCCCTGTTCCGATCCACATTCCTGTCTGAATAATGTGTCCGGGTTTCAAGTGGACTGAAACCCGGACACATGATTCAAAACCCGAACTGTCCGGGTCAATCCTGGACAGGTGGCAACCCTAATCACCTCCCACCTTAATCGCCTTGTGGTGCCCCCTCACCTCACATGATACCACGGTGCTCAGGGTAGCTGCTCCCTCCTGCCCACCCCTTGTCCCAGTCCTGGCAGTGACTCCTCCCTTATGAGGAGAGATTATTGTTTTTTACTATTTATATCAAATCTTTATTTTACAAATGCTCAATTAAGGGCTATGTGTATAACAAAAAATAATAGTGCTGAATTCTTAAGCATTCGCACAGGTACAATGAATGATCCCCATTTTGTTTGTAATATGATTATCTCCTGTCATTGTTGGCTCCATCTACTGGCCATATTGTGGTATTTTTCTGAAAAAAACTAAAAAAAAAAAATAATAATAATAAAAAAAAATACAGCCTTATGGCCACCAGTTGGAGCTGATTATCATAGGAGATTATCATGTTGCAAACAATACAGGGGTCATTTGTTGTGCCTGTGCCTCTGCATGCCAATTTTAATACATGAGGGGAGATTTAATAAAACTGGAATACTCAGAATTGAAAGCAGCTGCGCATGGTAGCCAGTCAGCTTCTAGCTTCAGCTTGTTCAATTAAGCTTTGACAATAAAGGCTGATTGGTTTCCGTGCAGAGTTGCACCAGATTTTGCACTCTCCGGTTTTAATAAATCAACCCCACAGACTCCTAAGTGTGACACTAGGGACATGGAGCATTATGGTCTTTTTGTAAAGAGATCACAGCAGAAGCTGTTTCCCTTTAAACTATCCCTCTCTAATTGAAAACCTATATGGAGCCATAGAGAGGGGAGGGATTGGAAATGAGTCACTCTGCTAATTCCCTTAGCTGTTAGTTTAGTTTTCTTAAACTATAGAGCTCTGTAATCAACAAACCTTTTCAGCAAAGCAGTTAGGATTAGCCTGGTAAACATGTAAAAAAGAACCAGGCAATGGTTTATTATCCTGGTGACACCATAGTATCCAGCACCTCAACCCCAGTCAGTATATAGGAATCGCAGGGAGTTGTGGGAATATAGCGGTGCCCATAAACAATAATAAACCCTTAATTATAAAACATGTACATTTTATTTATACACATTAAAAAGTATACATGTGTCCAGTGATTAGAGCATCTTTACAAAGGATGGTCGTAACATTAGGTATTGTCCCTGACATGTTTCGCTCAGCTTGGCTTCCTCAGGGGAATTACGGACCACAATTAATTACACAAACTACAAAATAATGTCTGTAAACACACAAACATAAGCACATAATACTTATATCTCGACTCAATGTTTTACTTAATAATCAAATGCTCCGTCCAATCATATTCATATATTCTCACTTCGGCAACAGCGAAGACACAAACACCTGTGCGTGCCAAAAATGGGAAGGGTGCCGTGCGGTCATAGGGGACACAAAAAGTCCAGGCTAAAAAAATGGGAAATGACCGTATATGTGAATGCATTACACATTTCTATATAAGAGTGGCTCCCAGAGCCTACTAACTACTTACTTGATGTGCAATAATCAAAAGCACAAAATGGAGGGCGCCGTATAAAGCAGCAGGAGCTGTGGATGAGGTATGATATACTTCATACTTCATCCACAGCTCATGCAGCTTTATACAGCGCCCTCCATTTATGCTTTTGGTTATGTGTTTATGTTTGGGTGTTTACTGCCATTATTTTGTTTTTCATGTAGTTTGTTTGTAGGGGTTTGTAATTCCCCTGAGGAAGCCAACATTGGCGAAACATGTCAGGACAATACCTTATGTTACGACCATCCTTTGTAAAGATGCTCTAATCACTGGACAGATGTATACTTTTTAAATGGTTGGATTTTAATGTGTATGAATAAAATGTTTATGTTTTATAATTAAGGGTTTATTATTGTTTATGGGCACCGCTATAATCCCACAACTCCCTACGATTCATATGTAAAAAAAGGAGCCTAGTGTCACCCCCTGTTGAATAATCAATTAAGGGTGTTGGAAGATAAGTCTTTAGCTATATTTAGGTAAACTACTACAATGAATTGTAATTGGTTTAGTATATTGGAAGAAATAAATCCAATAATAATAATAATAATAATAGTGATGCGGATGGTCTTACCTGAGCCTGTGGGGCAGATGAAATCCCGAAGAAGCACAGAGAGGGGAGAAAATATATTGATTAGAAGAGATTAAAGAAAGGAAAACATTCAAAAATAGAGGTCATCCCATAATAACAGAATACATGGGAACTGGGATATCATAGAGGTTAACTTTTGGGAACAGCTAGATGAAGTTTAATTTGTTTACATTTTTCATTCCCCGTTTCCTCTTCCCCCCCCCCATCAACATCCTAATGACATTTTCCTTATTGTAATGTAATCACTGGGTCTCTATGCTTCTCTCTGCAATGCAGGCAGATCATGGAAGGTGGGAGGGGCCAGCAGAGTCCTGTACAGTGGCGGCTGGGGCTCAATTTTCTTGGGAGCCCCTCCCCCCTCCAGCCAGCCAGCCAACCGACCCATGCCTCCCAACTTCCTGAGGCGGGAACGAGGGACACCTATTCGTGAAATTATGTAGGGCATAGGACACACCCCCTGCCACGCCCCCTTAACCGGTTCCGGACTGGCTGGCATACAATTACTCCTGCAGAGTGGCGCTGTAGCGCAAATCCTCGTCTATAAATGGTGGCTCGCTTGTGCTCAGTTAGCGGGCGCGCTCTCGTGCCCGTCGCACTCTCCAGCAGTGTGGCTGTGGGTCCGGCAGACTCGATGTCCGTTGGCTACTCAGGATTGCCTGGCAGAGAAGAAAAGCGGGGAACCTCCGATGTAAACACGGTGGTTCCCCGCTCTGTCAGTGGGCGTGTAAGAGATCTACTGATCCCTGTCACTGGGATCACTTAGATCTCTTATGCCCCTGGTAGCCCAACCCACTCACAGTTAGAACACGCCTAGGGAACACAGTTACCCCCTTCTCTGCCAATAATATTTATACAGTAATCAGTGGATATTTACATTTCTGATCGCTGTATAAATGTCATTGGTCCCAAAAAAGTGTCAAAAATGTCCGACATGGCCGCTGCAATATCGCAGTCGCCATTAAAATCGTAGATCACCGCCATTACTAGTTAAAAAAAAATAGTAAAAACGCCATAAATTAGTTCTCATGGTTTGTAAACGCGGCAACATTTGCGCAAACCAATCAGTAAACGCCGATCACCATTTTTTTTTTACCACAAGTATGTAGAAGTATATATATCGGCCAAAACTACTGAACACATTTTTTATTTTTTTTGGATATGTATTATAGCAAAAAATTTAAAAATATTGTTTTTTAAAAAAAAATTGGCGCTTTTTTTGTTTATAGCGGTGATCAGAAGTGACGCAGCGGTGATCAAATACCACCAACAGAAAGCTCTATTTGTGGGAAAAAGTGGGCATCATTTTAGTTTGGGTACAACGTCGCACGACCGCGCAATTGTCAGTTAAAGCGACGCAGTGCCAAATCGCAAAAAGTGCTCTGGTCCTACAGTGGGAAATCCTTCCAGCCCTCCAGTGGTTAAAGGAGAATTATACAAGAAAACCCACAGGTGCTTTTTTTTATCCCTTCTATCCCTTTATATTGGCTTTTGAAATTTACAAATGCAGCAATTTAAAAATTGGATGAAAGGTTTAGCACTGGGAAACACTTTTTGATAGATAAGCAGTGCATTTTATATACAACAACTTTATAGATCAGACCAAAGTGAGGGACAAATGAGGAGGAAAGAGGGACAAGAGGGACTTTGTTCCAAATCAGGGAAAGTTGGGAGCTATGAAACAACCACATAACCCACCCATCCCCACGCCATCTTGGCGCTCACTTGATCAGTCACCGCTTCCCCCTCCCCATTGCTCAATTGATCGCCCGCCGTCCGCCAGGCCCCCCGCCAGCCCCGCACTTACCCCATCCAGGTGGAGGCTTCCCCCCGCATCTCCTCCCGAGTCTCTTCTCTTCCAAGCCAATCAGGAGTTAGGACTCACAGCCAATCAGTCCTAAGACTCCCGGCCAATCGGGCCTCAGGACCCACTTCCTGATTAGCCGAGAGGAGAAACAGGTAGACATTAGCGAATATTGATTCACTAATGTCACAACACTGGGTGGGCCGTGGGCCCCCACCCTTTTTGAAGCCAATTAGAGCCTCCGGCTCTAATCACATGCTTCTAAAAAAAAAAAACCCAATGGAATCCATGCATCCGGCACCCTGCATGGACATGAGGAGGCCGGGTGCATGGATTAGGGGGACGGGGCCCCTGCACCCCGTATGGACGGGCCGCCACGGGTCCTGAACATAGCTTCCTGAAAACATCACAGCACCCTCTCTACCACTTCCGGACCGCGTCGCCTACATTTACTGCTGCAAGGTAGCAGCATAACGCGAATCGCTGTCTATAAACGGCGGTTCACGCACGTGTGGATAGGGGGAGAGCGCACGGCGGCGTGCTCTCGCGCCCACTGCGAGCTCCAGGAGTGTGGCCACGGGTTGGGCGGACATAACAATCGCTTACAATAGGAGAAAAGCAGGGACCCACCAATGTAAACACAGTGGTTCCCCACCATGTTTTTAATATATATTTTTTTGGATTTGCATTTTGGCAAAAAGTATGAAATATTGGGGGGGGGGGGGGTTTGCAAAATTGCCATCCTTTTTTTATTTATAGCGGTGATCAGAAATGACGCAGAGGGGATCAAATACCACCAAAAGAAAGCTCTATTTGTGGGAAAAAAAGGACGACAATTTTGTTTGGGTACAACGTCGCATGGCCGCGCAATTGTCAGTTAAAGCGACGCAGCGCCGAATCGCAAAAAGTGCTCTGGTCCTAATGTGGGAAATCCTTCCGGGGCTGAAGTGGCTAATATCTCCAGAACAGATGCAGATGAGAAGCTTGCTTTATAGTGTCAAGAGCTGATCTTTCTTTTGTTTTGCCCAAAAAGTTGGAATTTTATATTCAGCTCTATATAAATAAAGAAAAAACAGGAAAGATGGTAAATAAATAAATAAAACAAAAAACAAAAGGGAATGGTTTGATTTGGAAGGTAATAAGCTCCGGCTATGTGTGGCTGCGAGATATTTCATAAGCAATTGTGCAACCTAATTAGCTAAAACCAGTTCATGGAGAGCAGCCAAGGAGGAAGAAGCCCAGGGCCAGACTTCAAATGACATTCAGGTGTAATAAGCTCACCGCCAGAACTGCAGAACGGCCCGCCGCTAATTGAAAAAGTTTACAGAACGTCTTATAAAGCAGATAAAAGAAATGGTTGAAAACAGCCCCAGCCTGCCAGAGATGAAGAGGAATTATAAATGACCCGAGCCCCTGAATAAGCAAAACTACGGGAAGGCAAAGGGTTGGATTTGCTCCCTTTTCTGACGCGATTTATGTTATTTTTCACGAGGGCTCTGATTCGCCAAGCTGCAATACCACAGTGGACCTGTCATCCGAAATTTTCAAGTTAAATGTCAATTTGGGATGAGCTGAAATGCACTGGGTTCACAGCAGAAACTGTTTCCTTTCAGACTATTAGGCCTCATACACACGGACGTTTTTTGACGCCGGCGTTTTCTGGCGTCTTTTGCAGCTCTCCATGTTAGTCAATGGCCCCATAAAAACGTTGGCATTTTTGAGCTGTAGATGGCATCGGCGTTAGTGAGCTGAAAGTAGAACCCACGGCCATCGCGTTCTGAGGCTGTAACGTTTTGGCATTTTTTGACGCCGACACCGCAAAACACCAACAAACGGCAACTAATACTGTACCGGCGTTTTCCGGCGTTTGACGCCACCGCTTTTAGGTTGAAAAATAGCAGAGGGATGATTTTTTTTTTAAAACGCCTATTGACGGCGACGCTCACTAACGCTGATGCATAATGCCGAAAAACGCAGATTTTTTTTTTTCCTTGACGTCGGGCCCGACGTTTTGAAGATACGCCCGTGTGTATGAGGCCTTACTCTCTAAATTGAAAGCCTATATCAAGCCATTGCTAAGTACAAACCCCAGCGTTATTTTATTCTAGTGTATGTATTGTGAATTTATTGAAATTATTGAAAGGTTTCTATAAGAAGAACACTCTCTCTCTCTCTCTCTCTCTTTCTTTCTCTTTCTTTCTCTCTCTCTCCTCTCTCTCCTCTCTCTCCACACACAAACTATATAACCAAAAGTATTGGGATGCCTGCCTTTACATACACATGAACTTTAACAGCATCCCAGTCTTAAGCCTCGTACACACGATCTGATTTTCGTTGGATGATTGTCTCATGTCGAAAGTGAAGAGCGTACTAACAATACGAAATTTTTCGTATGACCGAACTCAGCGTCAGAAGCGACATAATGTTTTGAGTATTTTTGCAACTTTTTTTTTGTTTCTGACCATGCGTAGTCTCGTAGTCTTGGTTGAACAATTTCTTTTGTACGAAACGAAAAACGGATGTTGCGTTGTGGTACAACAAAAATTTACTCCTCTACACATCCAGCTTTTGTCTGATGAACAATCAAAAGGGGCTGTCAAAAGGAGAATACTAACGGTAAGAATTTCAGATGACAGGCCGTCAGACTAAATTTCCCATCCGAAATTTGCATTCTGTGTATGGGCTTATAGTCCGTAGAGTTCAATATTGAGTTGGCCTCCCTTTGCAGCTATAACAGCTTCAACTCTTCTGGGAAGGCTGTCCACAAGGTTTAGGAGTGTCTATGGGAATGTTTGACCATTCTTCTAGAAGCGCATTTGTGAGGTCAGGCACTGATGTTGGATGAGAAGGCCTGGCTCGCAGTCTCCGCTCTAATTCATCCCAAAGGTGTTCCATCAGGTTGAGGTCAGGACCCTGCAGACCAGTCAAGTTCCTCCAAACCAAACTCACTCATCCATGTCTTTATGGACCTTGCTTTGTGCATTGGTCCAAGCAATTTGGTGGAGGGCGGATTATGGTGTGGGGTTATTTTTCTGGGGTTGGGTTTGGCCCCTTGGTTCCAGTGAAGGGAACTCTTAAGGCGTCAGCACACCAAGACATTTTTGACAATTTCATGCTCCCAACTTTGTGGGAACAGTTTGGGGATGGCCCCCCAGTTTGGGGATGACCCCTTACTGTTCCAACATGACTGCACAAAGCAAGGTCCATAAAGACATGGACAGCTTCTTTAAAAAAAACCCCAAAAAAAACACACGACAGGCCCCTCCAAAGGTCTCCCAAAGATACACAGCAGACCCTCTGTTGTGCATTTTGGGGGCCCTTTGGAGGAATCTGTATTTTTTTTTTTAAAGAAGCCAGCAGGGAAATGTCCCTGCTGGCTTCTTACAAAACCCAAAACAAAACAAAAAAACAGCACAAAACAAACCCCTCCAAAGGTTGCCCCAAAAATACATAGCAGATCCTCTGCTATGTATTTTGGGGGACCTTGGGGGACCTTAAAGAATCCAGCAGGGAAATGTCATTTGCCAGCAATTTAAAACACTTTTTTTACTTTAGAAATGTCAATGCTGCTGAAAAAAAGAAACTAGCAATAAAATGTCAGTTTCCAGCAGTATAAACGGTATCCTTTTTTTTCCTTTATAAATGTCACTTTTGCTGTAGTACATCCAATTCTTTTATACACATATTTTATGAGATGTAAAAATGTAATACGTTGTAATAATGATATATATATATATATATATATAACTGTAAAAACCTGACAGTGGTTTAAACACCTCACCACACTATTAAAAAAAAAACATAAAAACAAAAAAAGATACACTACGCCATTTTATAAACAAAAGAAGATTTTTTTAATTTTTTTTTTTTAGTTTTATGTGGTTTTCCAGCACAGTGACCATTCCATGGAAGAAAATGATCCTGAATTACACCAATCATCCTCTGGGGGGCAGTTGTGTCTCAGATTAATCATCCTTCCCAGCAGACCCACTGGCCCACTTTTTAGATGGCAGAAAATATGATAGTAAAAGCGTCTTCAATTACAAGTTAGTCATTTTGACCAATTGCTTCCAACATATTGCAATAAAGCAGAGCGCTTTACAGAACAGAAGGTGACACTTTCCAGAAAATGGTCAGGCAGCCCAAGGGCTGGTTCATGGTCTTCCCGGAATAAGTGGAGTGATTATGTCTGTGACTCTGCTGTATGCTAATCAATAAAAATAATAATATGAAGCCTCTCTAGAGGGCGAGGAGCCTCAGAAGTGAGACTGCCAGAACCTCTCCATCAGTGTGTAAGAAGAGGTTATACTCACTAAACTGGGACAATCGCTGATGCGGTATTGTACCCATAAATTATATTTTTACATGTGTTTTCTGCCAGGAAAGTGGTCTACTGTGGTCAAACCATGACACTCCTTGGTTCACCTATAACTCAGTAACCAACTGCTACAGACGAATCAAAGGCTAAACCATAAGAAGAAATAAAAAGTACAATTTGCAAAAAAAATTGTCTAGCTGTCACACTCTCATCATCACCTGTACAGGCGCACTTGAACTGTGCTGATTACCCATTTTCTTGGGTTTGCTGTGGTGCCATCCATCAGTTGTTTCAGCTCCAGACACTTGGGGTGCCTGGTGTATGATGGAGATATGCATTTGTGTCACCAGGTCTGCTTTGGCCATTACGCTTCATGCTGGAGTTTATGCAGCAAAAAGCAGGACACCTGAAGGTGGTGGAGACACCAAAATGTAGACAAGAGCACTATAAGGTGGGCAGGGATACCACAAGCTCCCATAGGATGGGGACACCAGTATGCTATGGTGGAGAGATGTAGACAGGATTACCAAAAGGTGACCAGGATACCACAAGCTACCAAATGATGGGGACACCAGGGTGATATGGCAGGGAGATGTAGACAAGAGCATCAAAAGGTGAGCAGGGGCATCAAAAGCTTCCATATGATGGGAACACCAGGGTGCTTTGGCAGGGAGATGTAGAAAGGAGCACCAATAGGTGAGCAGGGGCACCACAAGCTTACATTAGATGGGTAAACCAGGGTGCTATGGCAAGGAGATGTAGACAGAAGCACCAAAAGCTAGGCAGGGACACCAGAAGCTTCCATATAATGGGAACACCAGGCTGCTATAGCAGGGACACCACAAGCTGCCATATGATGGAGACACCATGATGCTATGGTAGGAAGATGTAGACAGGAACATCACAAGGTGGACAGGGACCCCATAAGCTTCTATATGATGGGAACACCAGGCTGCTATGGCAGGGAGTTGTAGACAGGAGCTCCAAAAGGTGGCCAGGGACACCACAAGCTCCCATGTGATGAGTAAACCAGGGTGATAGGGCAGGCAGATGTAGGCAGGAGCCTCAAAAAGTGAGCAGGGACACCACAAACTCTAATATGATAGGAACACCAGGGTGCTATGTCAGGGAGATGTAGACAGGAGAACCAAAAGGTGGGCAGGGACACCATGAGCTCCCATTTGATGGGTAAACAAGGGTGTTATGGCAGGACGATGTGGACAGGAGCAAAAAAAAGGGCTAGGGACACCACAAGCTCCCATGTGATAGGGACACCAGGGTGCTATGGCAGGGGGAGTCAAATAAAAGGAAACAAAAGGTGGACGAGGACACCACAAGCTCCCATACGATGGGGACACCAGGGTGCTATGGAAGATCTCACTTGGAGTCCCAGTGAGACAATAGAAGTCAGGAGGTGACTCAACCTAGTAAACGCCAACCATAGGAAATCAACACTGTTTGGCGGACTCCTTATTCCTTGGCGCACAGACCTGAATTTGTAAAGAACATGAAGAAAAAAGCCATGCTTCTGTAAGATATTTACTGTACCTGATTGGTATGGTCCAGCTTTGGGCACGGTCTTCCCCCATTGTAGGGCTTCTCCCGTAGCCACTTGGACCGGACTTTGACCCCGCTGCCACAGGACTTGCTACATCGGGACCAGTTGGACCATTCGCTGAGTTTACAGTCAGAGGGACATGGAATAATGCACGCTTCTTCTATGTAACCTAATGGGGTGGAAAAACAATAAACATTTATGTAATTTTGTTTTTTTCTTTAATATATTTCCCTGCCTTGCCGCTCCTCTGTGCTGCTCAGCTGGAGTCATACTTTATTACTTCTCTTACAAACCGTGTTTATATAATGCTACAATGCAGAGTTTTCTCTTTGTATTATTGGGACTCTTAACCAGCCTACTAGAGCACCGTCAGCGTCTAATTTACTAAAGCAAATAAAACAAGAGCAGTGACAAATCTCTATGAAATCACGGGCATGCACGCGCATGCAGATGTTCCCATATGTTGCATTTGAGATCCTGCAGGATCAATGCATACAGTGCTGTCTTAGGCTAGGACAGTGGTTCTCAACTCCAGTCCTCGGGACCCACTAACAGGCCAGATTTTAAGTATTACCTTGGGGAGATGCAGACTAGAATACTGCAATCACTGAGCAGCAAATAATATCACCTGTGATGCATTTCAGTTATCCTGCAAACCTGACCTGTTAGTGGGTCCCGAGGACTGGAGTTGAGAACCACTGGGCTAGGATCACACCTTACAGGTGTAGCTCACACGTGTTTCCATGTTTTCTGGGTGTTCCCAGGCATTGTGTGTCACTTTAGTGGGCTCCCCTACACCTGAGAAACCTATCCCCGACCCTTTTTCAAAGTCATGCCGCTAGCAGGTGCATGAGGCTGCCATTAACAATAAAATGGCACTGCTGTGTGTCTGCTAAATGGCAGCGATTTCTGTGCACGTTGGGAAAGCATGCAATTTTGTGACCCTTCCCACCACGGTGCAGTGAGATTTGAAAAGTCCTGCATGCTGCATATTTGGTGCGCTTGTTAAAACTGCACCAAAAACGCAGCTCCCCATTGAAATGAATGGAAACGCATCAAAAATGCCTAAAAATTGGGGAGGGGAAAAAAACACATTAAGCACCGCGGTTGAGTTATGGTGCGTTTTTTGAGTAACAAGTCCATATTTCACAGGTGAATGCCAAATGGAAAATACAGCAGAAATGCCATATGCATTTTTATTGTGTTTTTTTTTAACAGAGCAATGAAGGATTTCCTTCACTTTGCAGAGATATTTTCCTGCAAAGGCCAGCAGGTTTAACCGCTTGTGGACCGCCTACTGCAGATTTACTGCGGCAGAGTGGCCCCGCTGCGCTGGATCACATGCGTGTACGTGATCCAGCACTTCCGGGTAGGGGGCGCGTGCATGAGCACACGCCGCCCCGTCTGTACTGCCATTTGCTACAGCACAAGTCGATTAGCTGAGAGAATGACAGAAGAGAGTCCTGTGTAGGTAAACAACACAATCGCCATTCATAGGCATGCGCACATAGGGTGGCAGGTGTGTCTGGGCACACCCTAATCACCCTGTACTGTGCAGATTCCCCCTACTGCCTGGAGGCAGAGAAATGGACTGGGCAATCTCTGTCCTCAGTCTCTTTCTCTGTCTCGAAAGTGAGACATCAGGGGTCTGTTTAGACCCCTGAAATTTCACCAAAGTCCCCCAGCAGGGCTTTTTCAAAAAAAATAATAAAATATAATATTGTAAAAAAAAACAAAAAAAACACAAGTGTAAAAAGATAAATAAAATGAAATTCAAATAAACTACTGACACCGATCTCTGCCCTACTGACATATATACACACACGCTCATGTTTGTATGCGCTTTGTGGGGCACACCCTAATGCAATAGGCTGCACACACCTATGTCACAGTCCCATTATAAGTAGTATAAAAATAAATAAATCAATACAAATTCCAGTATATATCCCATTGTTTGTAGACTTTATAACTTTCACACAAACTAATCACTAAACGCTTATTGAGATTTTTTTTTTTTTTACCAGAGAGATGCAGCAAAATATATTTTGGACAAAATGTATGCAGTGATTAGATTTTATTCTATATGTTTTATAGGAGAAAGTAAAAAATATTTTTTCCAAAATGTTTGGTCTTTTTTCATTTATATTGCAATTAAAATAAGAAAACAGTGGTGATTAAATACTATCAAAAGGAAGCTTTATTTGTGTGGGGAAAAAATTATATACATTTTATTTGGGTACAGCATTGCATGACAACGCAATTACCAGTTAAAGTAGTGCAGTGCTAAATAGCACAAGGCTTGTGCCGAAACGCGTTAAACGTTACTTTTAACATGGTCATGTTTAGAGTTGAGCGAACACCTGGAAGTTCGGGTTCTGCTGGTCCGTCCGAACGGACGGAACCCGAACGATCGCACGGACAACGAACCCCATTGAAATCAATGGGGACCCGAACTTTTAGGCACAAAAATGGCTGTAGGAAAGTCCTGGAAAGCCCCAGAGGGCTGCAAAAGGAAGTAAAATGGGGGTAAGGGTAGGGCAAGCACCCTACAAAAAAATGGGGACAGGGAAATAAATATTTTTAAAAAAATAAAAACATAAAAAAAGCAAAAATGGAGGTGAATGTGGATCATCTTCAAACTGTGTCTGAAAAGTATTAATTAACGGTAGAAGCCATATAACTGTTCTAAAATCATCTTCAAACTAGGGCAAGTGCCCTACAAATAAATGGGGATAGGGAAAATAAATTAAAATCAAGTAAAATAACGGGAAGGGGGGTGGATGTGGAGTAGGAGCCTAGAGGTTGACTAGGCCGTGACCGTGGCAGTGTAGGTGGAAGTGGCGGTGGTAGAGGAGTAGGAGCAGGTAGCCAACATGGTTTTTTTTGTATTGAGGCCTATTCAAAAAAAGAAGTATATGAATGGCTGTGTGAGTCCGGTCTAAATGTTTATTCTGCAGAAGGTACAG
>BLSH010035668.1:1062752-1074419 GCA_018402905.1 Glandirana rugosa
TTTGTTAACTCACCCCCCCCCCCCCCCCACCGTTGCACTGAGACTGAGGTTCACCAAGCCTGGGACATTCCTTTGGTGCCAAGGGCTGTTCATTTCCCAAGAGCTGTTGCTAAGAGACTTTTCATGAAGTAGCTGGTAAGAGAGGGGTCATCTTACTACTGTTCAACATTCCGGAGTATGCCACAGCTCTCTATGCCCTAGCCAAGTTACACTGCAAGACATTCCAAAAAACGAACCCCCTAAACTACTTATTCAGCCAGAAGTGTGGATGCTACTGTGTGCAGCCTGCTTTTACACTGTGGGACAAAGTGGACCTGGGACAAGATACAGTTACCAGCCGGAGGATCTGTGTTACACCCCAAAGACACAGTAAAAAGTCCTCTTAAAACACAAAATGTTTCTTGTCTCACTTCCATCACAGATACAAAAAAATAAGAGGTTTCTTCTTCATTTGGGGCCAGTTCTGGAGTTCTGCTTTAAGGGGAGCATCACTCCCTAATTTGTCAATAAAATACATTTTAATGATTATCAGCATACCGAGAAGAGCGCGTTTCCTAGTCCTAACAGCGCCACAATCTCCATTACACGAAGAGAACTTGGACCAGCTGGTAAATTGGCAGTCATCCTGGCACGGTATCTGGCAAGGCTGAGTTAAGGCCGGGAGAGGACCAGCATGCTTGAGGCACTCCGTGATCTCTACCTGTACACCATCTTGTCGGCGGCACGTTATAACTGCAAGCAAGAAAAATCACAAGGAAATGAACTGACTGAATTTGTATTGGAGATGCAATAACAGGCTGTCAGTTATAATAAACATCAACCAGGTAAACCAAGCATTGCTTCAGGCCCTAGGAAAAGAGATAAGAGCGGCGGTTTCTCATTTTGGCCAACTCTGATCACTCTACGGCCCTGTTCATGTATGTGTGTTTTTGGTGCAGTTAAGTGCCTGTGGATCTGCATGCAATATATGCAATCTGCTGGCTTTAGTGCAACAGGAGATGTTAGTCTTCATCAAGCATTAACACAGGTCCCTTAGTGCATTCTGTCATGATTCTATTAACATTGACTGCTCAAGCCCTAATGAAGGGGGGATCTTTCCATCTAAAACATATTGGATGTATTTGATGTTCTTAACCATTAAATGTTCCAAAAAGTTCTTCAAGTGAGATGAATGTTTGTACCAGGCACTCCTCTTTCCACACCTAAGAAATAACAATATATAGTAGTTGACTTGGCCTTCATGCATCCAAACAAATACCTCCCACGTTTCAGGTGACAAGATGCTCCCTTCTTCAGGGTTTGAGCAGTCAATGTTAATATAATCATGGCAGAATACACTTAGGGACCTGTGTTAAGGCTTGATGAAGACTAACGTCTCCTGTTACACTAAAGGCAGCTGGCTGTACTTGATGTTTTTAACCATTAAATGTTCCATAAACTCTTTCAAATGAGAAGGACTTTTGTACCAGATGCTCCTCGGTACACATCTAAGAATTTCCCATCTGGCAAGCATTTCCTTTGTTAAATCAGAGATTTAGTAGCCTAAGACCAGAACAGGGCCCACCTACAGGGCTGCTGGCAAGGCGGTAGCACCGGCCCTCCAGTACTAGGTCTGGGTGGGACACATGAAAAGTGAACATGATCTGGATGGGACTGCCTGGAAAGTAGAGGGGTTCGGGTCAGGACTTCTGAATGTATGCATAATCTGGGTGGAATGCCTTGAAAGTGGGTGTGATTTGAGTGGGGCTGTGTAATAGGCAGGTATGCTAAGTGTGGAACGGGGACAAATATGTTGAAAGGTAGCCATGATCTAGGCAGGATGCCTGAAAAGTGGAGATGATCTAGATGGAACCACCTTGAAAGTAGAAGTATTCTGTGCAGGACACCATTAAAGTAGGCGTGATCTGGGCAGAACGCCTTAAAAGTGGGTGTGATTTAGGTGGGGCTGTCTAGAAGTGTGGGCGGGGCCTGGCACAAACATGTTGTCAAATATTCTATTTCTGTCCTTGTACGATTCTGAAGTTCTGCTTTCTTTGTCGAACACCCAAATCTACCAGTGGTCAGGATGCCTCTTGACCAATTAGAAAAATGAAAATAAGTGTCCAATCAGGTTTCACCTTTAGGTTTTTGAACAATTCAAGAGGAATGGCTGCTAAAACTCCACTTTTGCACTCTGAGAATTTAGTTTTTGAAATCATTTAAAAAATATGAAAGGCACTTGGAGTAGCTACAGTGAAAGTGGGAAAGAACAATTCCCGCGTTCTATTTCCTGGCGCTAAATAGAAGACATGGACACTTGGCAGCAATCAACGCTCACCAATTAATCCTGTAATGGATATTCACACTGCCAAATAAAAAAAACACAAACACGCTTCACGACCACGTTCTTAACACATAACCAGTTCCGTCAAAACAGATTACGCTGAATTGGCAGATGATACAATTTCTAATTAATATCATCGTGTTTGTCGACATTTTAATAAACATTTACATGTGGTATGCCTTTTTGTTTTCCAAAATTAACCACATCCTGTAAATTGATATAAAAATAAATGTGTTTTAATATAAAGTGTTATTTGGCCCTGTGTAGCTGGTGGACAAACTGCCACCATGCCCGATCCCCATGTCCTCATGTTGTGACAAAGAGCAGTAAAGACCAGCGCCCCCTAGTGCTACGGGAGGGTCCACCGTCCTGTTTACTTGGGTTGCACATGCGCAATGTGTACTTTCTCCTGCCCTCTATGATCTGCTTGGCAACTGCAAAGAGTATAAATTGCACATGTGCGTCCTAAAAGAAAAGGGTGGCACTCTTTCCCATGTCACTAGAGGGCACTGGTCCCAACTTACTAATTAGTTCTTACAATAACTCGGGTCTAGAGTTGGGCAAACAGTTCGACCAGAGCATCAGTGTTCGCCCCACCAAACGCCCTGCATGAACAGTGCATTCTGCGCCCTGATTGGGCAAAGCTTTGCCTAATCAGGGCGCAGTAAAAGCTGGTTGTTAAGGAACGGGGCCAGGAAGCCAGCCGCTGCATCCTTAACAACCAATTAGTCATCAGCCGTCAATGGGCTTCCCCACCGACAGCTGAATACAAAAAGAATTCACAGTTAAAAAAAAAAAGGCGTGGGGTCCCCCCCCCAATGCATACCAGGTCCTTAGGGTCTGGTATGGATTTGGAGGTGACCCCCACGCCAAAAAAAATAAAAAAATAAAATGGCGTGGGCAGGTCGGGAAAGGGAGGGGACGAGCGAACGCCCTCCCCCTCCCAAACCATACCAAGCCGTATGCCCTCAACATGTCCCCCCCACCCCAAAGCACCTTGTCCCAATGTTGATGGGGACAAGAGCCTCTTCCCTACAAAGGCCAGGGTTGTGGGGAAAAGGCCCTTGTCCCTATTAACATGGGGACAAGGTGCTTTGGTGTGGGGGGCATCCCCCATGTTGGGGGTGGTATGGTTCAGGACAGGGGGGGCACTCGCTGGTCCCCGAACTTTCCTTACCTGCCGGGCTGCTTGCTCAGATAAGGGTCTGTTATCGATTCGGGGGGGGGGGCCCACGCCATTTTTGGAAAAAATGTTGGCGTGAGGTACCCCTCCAGATCCATACCAGACCCGAAGCACCTGGTATGCATGGGGGGGGGGGGACATTTTTTTCTTGAATATTTTTTTCACATTTAGCTGTCAGAGGGGAACCTAACGTAAAGTTTTAATTTCTTTGAGTTGATTCATTTTTTCTATCTTTTGCTTTATGTTGCCATTGTTCCAAGATCAGATATTTTGATTTCCTATAGGGAACGGTAAATTTGAACAGTGCTGGGCCACCAGGGATGTCAGGTGGAAAGATGTTTTTAATGGTGATTGTTCAGTGTTACTTTGTAATTTTCTTTCTTTTGAACCAATATTATCCACTTGCCAACCGTATAACGGCGTTATACAGCGGCAAAGTGGTTCTCCTGTGTCGGATCACATGCCTAGTACATGATCCGGCACTTCTGGGTAGTCACAGCAGAAGTGGATCAGCGGGTGCCGGCCAATGGATGTCCATCGGCACCCGCTGATCGGTGAAGAGAACAGCAGAACAGAGCTCTGGCTATGTAAACAAGGCAGAACTCTGTCCGGTCTGCGGGGATGTGCTGGACTTTGTTTCCCTGAAAAGCACATCCCTTAGTAAAGGCACCACACAGTGTACACAAAAACACAGGCTAGGCACACATTTAACCCTTTGATCACCCTAGATGTTTAACCCCTTCCCAGACAATGTCAGTAGTACAGAGACAGTGCATATTTTTGCACTGATCACCGTATTGGTGTCACTGGTTCACACAAAGGGGTCGATTTACTAAAGCTTGAAAGTGCAAAATTTGGTGCAGCTCCACAAAGAAACCAATCAGCTTCAAGGTTTTACTGTCAAAGCCTGATTGAACAAGCTGAGGTTAGAAGCTGATTGGGTAGCATGCATGGCTGCACCAGTTTTTGCACTCTCCAGCTTTAGTAAATCAACCCCAAAGTGTCAAAAGTGGCAGTTAGTGTCAGATTGCCCTCTGCAATATCGCAGTCCAGCTATATAAGTTGCTGATCGCCACTATTACTAGTATAAAAATTATAAATAAATAAAAATTCCAGTATATATCCCACAGTTTGTAAACGCTATAACTTTAGCGCAAACCAATCAATATACGTGTATTGGGATTTTTTTTACCAAAAATATGTAGCAGAATACATATTGGCCTAAACTGATGTAGAAATTTGATTTTTTTTTCACTGTATAGGTTTTATAGCAGAGAGTAAAAAAATTTTTTTTTCAAAATTGTCAGTCTTTTTTGTTTATAGCGCAAAAAATAAAAAAAATGCAGAGGTGATCAAATACCACCAAAAGAAAGCTCTATTTGTGGGAAAAAAATTACACATTTTATTTCTGTACAGCGTTGCACGACTGCACAATTGTCAGTTAAAATAAGGCAGTGCTGTATATTAAAAAATGGCCTGGTCATGAAGGGGGATAAATCTTCCGGAGGTCAAGTGGTTATTTTGATCCATTGTTGCTGGGCCTTTAAACGGCAGGGGGCCCATAGGCTGCTGCCTACTCTGCCTATTTAGTAATCCGACACTGCATAGAAACAAGGTATCTAAAAATAAGAACACACATTGATAAAATTGTCTACATCAAGCTGATCTCTTCTACAGTGATATAAATGCTGTGTGTATATATATATATATATATATATATATATATATACACACACACACACACACACACATATATAAAAGAACAACAATGTAGTGGGTTGCTTCCAGAAATGTTTCCAGATTTACATCAGGATGGCAGAGAAATAAGATCAGTCACTGAAATGAATTTACCTCTCGCCTGTAGTCCCGGTCCGCAGGTTTCGTATGCTCCAGGGCTGTCTTGTCTGACATACCAGGGCACCAGATGGCATCTCCGCCACTTATGTGTCTTCCACCTATGGCAAGACAAGTCGTAGATGGCTCAGTCAGTAAATTATGAACGCACCGGTGCCTTCAATATTTAAAGCAAATGATAATCTACTCTGTACAATTACACGGGCACTTTTTCATTTTGTTGGCAGAACCAGCAGGGGGTCTCCTAATGAAATGCCACCGCTCTGCCACCACAACAGGCCATCTGGCGAACACACATGGACCCTTGTCATCCAGGCGTAGAAAATTTGTTTTTTTGCCACCGCAGCCGTCAAAGAAAGGGAGAAAGAGGCTTCATAAAGGCACCGATGGCTGCCTAGCTGTTGGCATCGTTCTTAGATCAGATATTTTGATTTCCCATAGGGAATGGTAAACTTGGATAACATTGCACCACCCGATGGAGCCATTGGAGACATCAGATGGAAAGATGTTTTTAATGGTGATTGAAAGTGTTACTAGGAACAATAATGTAGTGGATTCTGACATTGTTTTAAGAGAAGGCATTTTATTCAGTTTATCAAAATATCTGAAAAAGACTAGACAGTGGTACTCATAGAACCAGAAAGGATGAGAGAATCTTTGAAGATCTGCTTTGGCCTTGACAAACATTCACTATATCTACTCTCCCACAGTACACAGAACATGGAAATGCAATGGTTTTAGTAAATATAAACTGCTAAATACATTTTCTCATCAGCAGTATATAGCAGTCTTATGAATTCTATCAGTGTCTGGTTAAAGCTTGTAGGAGGAGTTTTCATTCTCCTCTGAATGTCCTATGAGGCTGCAGGACCCCTGACCCTCTGTCTGGACAGTGCTGATTGGCCCCGTGCTGATCACATGCACCCTCCTAAGAGAAAAAACCTCTTTAGCAAGACACACCAAACTGAGCATATGCAGAGTACCCCCAAGGTTCTGTACTATCAGTAGATGGATTTGGGACTGTGGAAGAAGGGGAGGATCAGATTAGACAGGATCAAACATTCTTTTTACACAATGCAGAGGATTAACCCCTTAGGTTCCACAGTGATCATAACAATCATGCTTTGCTGCATATACAGACTGATTTTACTGTTGTGGGTTTAGTAACACCTTAATATGACTGACTGATAAACCCCACGTAACTAAAATCTCATATAGGTTTAGGTGATTGCACAATTATTTTCAGTCTCTTTACACCTAAAGCTTTTATTATAACAATACCTCACGATTTTCCTGTTACAGGGTGGCAGCACTTTGACCCTGCCTCCCAATTGTACTCTTGGTTGTCACTTTGTCACATGGACTTCTGATGGAGACTATCAATATGGATAGAGACAATATCAATATCTGATCGAGACTAGAGCACACACACATATATATATATATGTATATATAATATATATACTGATATATACTGTGTATATATATATATATATATATATATATATATATACATATATATATATATATCTTTTTTTTTTTTTTTATTGGTTGAACTAGATGGGCTTGTGTCTTTTTTCAACCTGGCTAACTATGTAACAAGCGGCACAACATACATTAGGCGGGCATGGTCTCCTGTTGTCAGCATTTCAGATGGGGCCGGGAAGGCTGTAAATGCATGCAGCTGGGTGATGGTTTGGCCACCCAGCAGAATTATAACAGTACAGCCGGATAGGGATGGACACGTGCCGCGGTCACAGCATTTATAACTCAAGGTGTAAAGTTTGACAGGCAACACCACCTGTCAAGTTCACCTATTGAGTTCAATGCGGCTGCACCACAACTGCAAACCTAATGCTGAGCTTGCAATTGTAGTACAGTTCAGCAATGTACAATTGCTGTTTGGAAATGGAAAAATAAAAGTAAACCCCCCCCCCCCCCCCAAAAAAAAAACAGGCATTCAGGGGATGGCAGTAGCATCTCATGAATGCCTTCCAGCTGCTGCTATACAACCCTATAAGAAAAACAAAAAACACAGACTGGGGTTTTTAGGGCACCAATTGGACACAAATGTTTTACTAACATTCCATTTTTTTTTTACTAAACATTAGATAAAAAATAATCCATAATAAGTTGATAGATTTCTGTGGTCATTATTGGTCCAATGCTGTTATGTTAAGGCCCCCCCACATACAGATGTTACAGAATAACTGTTATGTAGCCAGGCTTTCACACAATGTTACAAAAGCTCCGATGCATTTTGTGTATATGTAACTATTACTATGCATGAGAATGTTTTTTGATTTGTTTATTCATTTTAGACTGGCCACCAATTACTCCTTGAAGATTTGTTGACGTCAAAACATGTCGAAACATACAGTGGGCAAAATAATTGTTTGATTCCCTGCAGATTTTGTAAGTTTGCCCACTTACAAAGAAATAACGGTCTATAATTTTTATCATAGGTGTATTGTAAACAATAGAGACAGAATATCAATCAAAAATCCAGAAAAAAAACACATAAAACAAATGTTATAAATTGAGGTGCAGTTCAGTGAGTAAGTATTTGATCCCCAAGCAGAACATGACTTAGTACTTGGTGGAGAAACCCTTGTTGGCAAGCACAGAGGTCAGACGTTTCTTGTAGTTGGTGACCAGGTCTGCACACATCTCAGGAGGGATTTTGGTCCACTCTTCTTTACAGATCTTCTCTAAATCCTTAAGGTTTCTTGGCTCTTGCTTGGCAACTCGAATTTTCAGCTCCCTCCATAACTTTTCTATAGAATTAAGGTCTGGAGACTGTCTAGGCGACTCTATGACCTTAATGTGCTTCTTCTTGAGCCACTCCTTTGTTGCGTTGGCTGTAGCTTTTGGGTCATTGACATGCTGAAAGACCCATCCATGACCCATCTCCAGTGTTCTGGGAAGAAGTTTCTCATCCAAGATTTTATAATATATAGCCCTCTCAATGTGGCAAAGTCGGTCTGTACCTTTAGCAGAGAAACAGCCCCATAACATCATGTTTCCACCTCCATGCTTGACTGTGGGGATGATGTTCTTAGGGTCATAGTCAGCCTTTTTTTTTCTTCAAACACGGTGAGTTCCCTTCCTCATGAAGGCGCACATACAATCATGCCAATGAACATAAAAATTTTTTTGCGAAGGAATGTGAGAAAGTGCCCTGGTCAGATGAGACCAAAATTGGACTCTCGCCGTGTTTGGAGGAAGAAAAATGATGACTATGACCCTAAGAACACCATCCCCACAGTCAAGCATGGAGGTGGAAAAATGGTGTTTTGGGGCTGTTTCTCTGTTAAAGGTACAGGTTGACTTTGCTCCAATGAGGGGTCAATGAATGGGGCCATGTATTGTAAAGTCTTGGATGAGATCTTTCTTCCCTCAGCCTGAACGCTAAAGATGGGTCTTCCAGCATGACAATGACCAAAAACATACAGCCAAGACAACAAATGAGTGGCTCAAGAAAAAACACATTAAGATCATAGAGTGTCCTAGTCAGTCTCCAAGCCACAATCCTATAGAACATTTATGGATGAAACTGAAACTTCGAGTTGCCAAGAGACAGCCAGGAAACCTTACGATTTAGAGAAGATCTGTAAAGAAGAGTGGACCAAAATCCCTCCTGAGATGTGCAAACCTGGTGACCATCTACAAGAAACGTCTGACCTCTGTGATCGCCAACAAGGGTTTCTCCACCAACTACTAAGTCATGTTCTGCTTGGGGATCAAATACTTATTTTACTCACTGAACTGCAACTCCATTTATAACATTTGTTTTATGTGTTTTTCTGGATTTTTGATTGATATTCTGTCTCTATTATTTACAATACATCTATGATAAATATTATAGATCCTTCATTTCTTTGTAAGTGAGCAAATTAACAAAATCTGCAAGGGATCAAATAATTATTTTCCCCACAATAAAAAAAATGGATTTTTTGTATAACTTACTGTAAAATCCTTTTCTCTGTTCTCAGTTCACTGACAGACGCAGCCTTCTTATGACACATGGGGTTATGCTCATACTACTAGGAGTAGACTAGGCAAAAACAATCAAAAGCGTAGTTTGGCCCCTCCCAGGGGGCCGTCCTCACCTCAGCATATAATCCCCCTGCTCTGCATAGCACATCAGTTCGTAACAAGCTGTACAAACCCAATGCAGAGGGGTGGGTGCTGCGTCTGTCAGTGAACTCAGAGAAAAGGATTTTACGGTAAGTTATACAAAAAATCAATTTTTCTCTTCCGTTCACTGACAGACGCAGCCTTCTTCCCCTCCAACTTGATCCGTCTGTCTAGGGATAGGGGAGACTTGTCCCACTGAGACAGGATTGTCCCCTGTAAGAGTCGGATATGACTCTGGGCATAAGGCACTGCTTCGAACGTCGACACCATGAGACCCGATACTCGCATACAGAACCGTAAGGAGGACCACTGGCGTGACAACAGGGTTCGCACTGCTGTCTGAAGAGTCAGTAGCTTGCCTGGTGTTAGAAACACCCTTGCTTGTACCGTGTCCAGAATCAGACCCAGGTACTCCAGCCTGCAAGTCGGAGTCAATGATGACTTTTGTAGGTTGATCAGCCAACCGAACTCCTCCAACGTGGCTACCGTGATTGTCACGTTCTCCTCCAGAACTGTAGCCGACTCTGCCCTCAGCAGTAAATCGTCGAGGTACGCTACCATCGCGATACCTCTCTGTCTCAGCAGCGCCAACATTGGGGCCAACACCTTGGTGAACCCCCGGGGAGACGAGGCCAACCCGAAGGGAAGCGCCACAAACTGGTAATGCAGATCTCCCACTGTGAAACGCAGAAAACGCTGATGACTGAGACAAATCGGAACATGGAGATATGCGTCCTTGCTCTCCAAGGATGCCAGAAATTCCCCTTGGCGTAGGGCGACCACGACCGAGCGGATGGATTCCATCCTGAACCTCTTCGTCTCTACGAAGCGATTCAACGCTCTTAGATCCAAAACTGGTCTGACCCCGCCCTTTTTGGGTACCACAAAAAGGTTTGAATAAAATCCGTGAAATCTCTCCCTCCTGGGCACCGGTATGATCCCCCACTGTTCGGCGAGAGCTCGGACAGCGCCTAGAAGCACCTGGTGGCGTTCCTGCGTGAGCCTCAGGTTTGAGGGGAGGAACCTTTCTGGGGGCAGAGAGCTGAATTCTATCCTGTACCCGGAAGACACCACCTCCAGGCCCCACCGATCGGTGATGCGGGCAGCCCATCTGTCTGCAAACCCCAGTAACCGGCCCCCCACCCGTGAAGTGGGTGGGGGCAACCCATCATGCGGAAGCGGATTTATCCTTCGCTTTTCCGGACTTATGCTGCCAGGGCTCTTTACTGTGTCCTGCGAAAGCTTTTCCGGTCTTGCAGCCTTTCCCTGCTGAGCCGGATGCCCGAAAAACTTTTTCTGACTTGACGCGACAGGCCCCTGTCTGCGCCGCAACCCACGCCTGTTTAGGCTCCGGGAGAAAAGTACTTATACCTCCCGTGAAATCCTTAATGATTTCGTCCAACCGTGGGCCAAACAGATGCTCTCCCTGAAAGGGAAGGTCCGCCAGTGCTTTCTTTGAAGCCTGATCGCCTGACCAAGATCGGAGCCATAGCACTCGTCTGATAACGATTGACAATATAGGAAGGAGGTTCAAAACAGCCTGACATATGTAGCGGAGCCCCTCCTCCAAATGTTGTGCCCGCTGTACCTCAGCCTGTGCACAATCACGAGCCAAATTAGTGCATAGAGCAGTAGCCTGCACCCGCAGCGACTGTGCTGCCATTGCAGTTGCTAGTGCCAGCCGCAAGGCTGATCCAGCCAACAAGAACAGTGCTTTGGACACTGTCTCTGTGCGGCGATCGGCCGATTCCTTAACCACTTCAGCCCCGGAAGGATTTCCAGCTTTAGGACCGGAGCCCTTTTTGCGATTCGGCGCTGCGTCGCTTTAACTGAAAATTGCGCGGTCGTGCGACGTTGTACCCAAACGAAATTTGCGTCCTTTTTTTCCCACAAATAGAGCTTTCTTTTGGTGGTATTTGATCACCTCTGCGTCATTTCTGATCGCCGCTATAAACAAAAGAAGAGCGACAATTTTGCAAAAAAACCCAAATTTCTTACTTTTTGCTAGAATACAAATCCAAAAAAAAAATATAAAAAAACATTTTTTTTCACCGTTTTTGGCCGATTTATATTCTTCCTCATATTTGCGATAAAAAAAATCGCAATCGGCGTTTATTGATTGGTTTGCGCAAAAGTGGTCGCGTTTACGGATGGTGAGAATTCATTT
>BLSH010035668.1:1085636-1096496 GCA_018402905.1 Glandirana rugosa
TGTGGGGTTGGGGGGGGGGGGGCACAACTCCCGTATACCTGACCATACCAAGTCCTCCACCCACCACATACGAGTCCCCACCTCCTGAACCATACCAGTCCATATGCCCTCAACACGGGGGGGGGGGGGTTGGGGTGTATTTCAAGAGACAACTTGTCCCCATGTTGACGAGGACTAGGGCTTCTTCCCCACAACCCTGGCCAGTGGTTATCCCATGTTGACGAGGACAAGGGCTTCTTCCCCACAACCCTGGCCAGTGGTTATCCCATGTTGAAGAGGACAAGGGCTACTTCCCCACAACCCTGGCCAGTGGTTATCCCATGTTGACGAGGACAAGGGCTTCTTCCCCACAACCCTGGCTAGTGGTTGCCCCCATGTTGACGAGGACAAGGTCCTCTTCCCCACAACCCTGGCCCGGTAGTTGTCCCCATGTTGACGAGAACAAGGGCCTCTCCCCCACCACCCTGGCTGGTGTTTGTCCCCATGTTGACGAGGACAAGGGCCTCTTCCCCACCACCCTGGCTGGTGGTTGTCCCCATGTTGACGAGGACAAGGGCCTCTTCCCCACCACCCTGGCTGGTGGTTGTCCCCATGTTGACGAGGACAAGGGCCTCTTCCCCACCACCCTGGCTGGTGGTTGTCCCCATGTTGACGAGGACAAGGGCCTCTTCCCCACAACCCTGGCTGGTGGTTGTCCCCATGTTGATGAGAACAAGGGCCTCTCCCCCACCAACCTGGCTGGTGGTTGTCCCCATGTTGACGAGGACAAGGGCCTCTTCCCCACCACCCTGGCTGGTGGTTGTCCCCATGTTGACGAGGACAAGAGCCCCTTCCCCAATCCCTGGCCAGTGGTTATCCCATGTTGACGAGGACAAGGGCTTCTTCCCCACAACCCTGGCCAGTGGTTGTCCCCATGTTGACGAGGACAAGGTCCTCTTCCCCACAACCCTGGCCCGGTGGTTGTCCCCATGTTGACGAGAACAAGGGCCTCTCCCCCACCACCCTGGCTGGTGGTTGTCCCCATGTTGACGAGGACAAGGGCCTCTTCCCCAAACCCTGGCCGGTGGTTGTGGGGGTCTGTGGATGGGGCGCTTATCAGAATTCAAAACCACCTTTAATAAAGAAAGAGCACTTCCTCCTTGGTGAATGAGTCCTTTATTAAAAAAAAAAAAAATCTCCCCCCAAAAATGTTTCTTTTTGTAAACCCATTGTCAATTACGATACTGACTCTCCAAAAAAAAAAAGACCCAACCAAATGACAGGATGTAAAAAAGTCTGGAATTCCACTTTAATAAAAGGAAGGATCCCTATAGTCGCACATCCATGTGGACCCTAGTATTGATGTAGCAGATTCAACTTCAGCCTGGACTCCAGCTAGGCCACACCCTCAACGTGTTTTGCTCTGCCCCTTGGAGCTTAGTCATGGGGATGAAGATTCCAGGTGTATAGGAGAGTATGTTTATCCCCATGACTAAGCTCCAAGGGGCGGAGCGAAATGTGTTGGGGCCGAGGTTAATACTGCCTTAATACTCCTTCCCAAGAGCCCCCAGTCCTGATGCAAGCAGTTGGCTGGTTCTTTATGAGGAGTTATGCAAATGTCATAAATGCATTAGGGCCAGTTCACACCACATGCAGTCCGGTGCATTTTTTTTCTGCATCAAAAGCGCATGGAAAGTAGAACATATGGTTTCCAATGGCATAGTTCACACCAATGCAGTCAGTTTCAGAAAAAAAAGTAGAACATGCTGTATGTTTCCTGCACTGGACTGTAGTGGAACGCGGTAAAATGCATCAAAAATGCATCGGAATGGGCACTGGAACGCATTAAAAACACATCTAAAATGCACTGGACTCTAGTACAATGAAAAGAAAACTGGAAAAAAGAAGAGAAAAGCACCCAAATGCATCTGGAAACGCATCAAAATGCACCGGAACGTGCCAAAAATGAGTTAAAATCACGCATGCAGAAATGCATCTGGAATGGATTTTGAGTGCGTTTTTGTGGTGTGAACCAGCCCTTAATGAGCGGATGTCAGTCTGGAGGAGTGGGTGCTCCTAGGCAGACTATAATTGCATACAGACTGAACTGAAATCCTATGAATGAAAGGGGTGGGCCAGAGACAGTCAGGCTAAGGAGGTTGCTATTAAATGAGATGGGCTCTAAATGGCTTGCTGCCTCTTCTAATGCACACTGTGAGAAGCTCACAGTGTGCAGTGAAATAAATTTCAGTTTAGGAGAGGAGTTGGTACAACTGTGCAAGACTGAAGGCCGGAGGTCAGATTTAAGGATTCTAGCAGTGTGATGATAGGTGTCCTACGGAAATACAAACATTGTCGCTTTAATTATTCATTCTGCCTTTAGTGATACATTTCAAAGCATGCAGCCAATTGCGCGGAAATCATTTTATCCCGAATTTTAATAGTTTTTGATACCATATACAAACAGATGACATTAGGTTTGCACAAAGGAATTAGCATGGAGGGTTCAGAAATTAATTAAATCCAGAGCCAAGAGACACGAGATCTCGTATTCCTCTCCCCGAATCCAAGATTAAAGCGAGAAGAGAAATAAAAAAAAAATTGCACGCGCTCCGAAAAACACATTCATTTAAAATCGCCCGTAGCGTTATACTACTTTGTAAAGGTTAAGAGATAAACAAAACTGCCGAAGACCTGAAGTGGACCTGGCAACAGATATATTTCTTCCTGTTAAGAAGAATGTGTAAGGAGTTTGTTTCTAAAACATTTGTTGGACGATTGTCAGGAGCACTTGGACAAGCAGAGCAAAATGTCACTGTAATTTTCTAATAGAGTAATACCTGTGTTAGCAGCTCTATCTAGTGACCAAAATGTGGTATTATTTCCTCATTAAGGGTATTTCAGAAAACGATACCACATTAGGGCCACTAGATGGAGCTGACAATGCAGGCATTAATGTTTTGCTAGGCTTGCACAAACACTTCTGATATTTGTGTAATATAAGTTTCACAAATAACACCCTATGGGCTTGCTTAAACTTTACTTTTAACACCCCCCAACCCTTTAGCTACAAAAGCAGTGGCTTGGGGTGTGCACATGCCTTGCTTCACGGCCGTGGCTTTCAAGTGAATGGAAAGCACCCCACAACCATGTTCACCTAGCATTTGCTAGTGCGTGGTCCAAGGGGTTAAAACAGGTAGTAAGCAGGTGATATAATGCCTCCTCGCCTCCTGCCAAACACATCTGAAAAGCAATCTGAGCGTGAATTGCTTTTCAGGGGCGTGGCACATGTAAAGGAGCCCTTACTTCCTGGTATATTTTACCTTATCATCCCTGTAACTGATACAGTTTGCAGGTGAGTTTGTTCTTGTGAAAAACAACAGACTTACTGGCTGGACCGCCAGATCAAAATCAAGGAAAGAAAGCCTAAAATAGAAAACGAATGCAGCCATCTAAGAATTGGTAAGCTGCAATATAAGAAATGTTTACTTTTCGGTTTAATACCGCTTTAAGGCTTGACACGCTGGCTATCTATTTACTCAGAGCAACTTCATCTTTTGTATTACACCAAATTATAAAATTGCATTTGTGTGCCCAAAAATTAACTTTAGTGTACTGCACTTGACAAACCCTTAGGCCAGCCTTTCTCAACCTTTTCAACACCGAGGAACCCTTGAAATAATTCTCAGGTCTCGGGGAACCCCTGCTAAAAATTAAAACTCTACAACTCATGATACATTAGTGTGATGGTCAATGGGAAGAATGCTCCTTACACTTGTGGTCATTGGGAAGAATTACCCCCTTACAGATAGCTAAAAAGATCAATGGTATCATTGGGAATTTATCTGAGAGGTAGAAATTGACCATTGCTCAAGGAACCCCTTGCAACCTCTGGAGGAACCCTGGTTGAGAAACCCTGCCTTAGGCCCTTTTCACACGGGCGTTCCGTATGTCCATTTTTCCTCCATCTGTTGGCGGACATACATGTATCTCTATGGGCTAGCCAACGCTAGCGGATGATCATCCGCTGACATCCACCTCCGTTAAGTTTCGTTTCTAAGATGGAAGAAAACTCTATCTTTCTTCCGTTAAATAAACGGAGGGACGAAAAAACGGATGTCCCCTCTATTTCTATTCTGGGGACAACCTAAAATTTGGGATTTTCTTTTACTTTCTTCTACTTTTCTATTTTATTTATACTTTCACTTTCAATGATAGCAGTAAACAGTACAAATAAATGAATGACTCTCCCTTAGGCTCCATTCACACTTGTGTGACTAGTCATGTGACTTCGGACCCCAAAGTTGCATAACAAGTCTCGTCCCAAGTTTCCCTATGATAACCGTTCATATTGGTGCGACTTCAAAGTAGTTCCTGCACTATTTTGATCCGTCTTTTATGGGATTTGAGGTCCATAGACCTCAATGTACTACAAGCCCTCAAAAGTCACATGAAAGTTGCACCTTCATGATATAGATGCAATTTGGGTGCGACTTGTGAAAATAATTGTGGCAATGAAAAAAAAAATGGTGTGGCCCCCTCGCCCAATGCATACCAGGCTCTTCAGGTCTGGTATGGATTTTGAGGGGAACTCCATGCCAAAATGTAAAAAAAAAACATGAGGGCCCCCCCCCCAAAATCCATGCAACCCGACAGGTCAGGAAATGGGGGGGGGGGGGCGAGTGAGAACCCCCCCCGAACCATACCAGGAATCATGCCCTCAACATGGGAGGGCCCTAAGCCCCGTACACACGATCAGAAAATCGTACGGAAAATCTCACTTTCTAAGCGATCGTACGATAATTGGATCTTTAGTACAGAGCTTTCGACAGCCGATCATGACAGTTCACCCGATGTTTTTCATCCGGACAAGATAGGACATGCAGGAAAAAGTTTCTCGTACGGTGCCCGATTGTACAATTTTCGATTCATCAGTTCGCCCCCCCCAAGACCTCCTGCTCTCCAGCTCCCTTGTCACCTCCTCCCATGCTCGCCTCCAGGACTTCTCCAGAGCCTCTCCCATCCTCTGGAATGCTCTACCCCAATCTGTCCGACTTTCTCCTACTTTGTCCACCTTCAGACAATCCCTGAAAACTCATCTCTTCAGAGAAGCCTATTTGGCTCCCACCTAACAACTGTACATTTATCTTCTCCATCAGCACATCCCCCACAGTTATTACCTCTTGTATCTCTTGACCTTCCCTCTTAGATTGTAAGCTCTAATGAGCAGGGCCCTCTGATTCCTACTGTATTTAAGTGTATTGTATTTGTATTGCCTACCCTCAAGATGTAAAGTGCTGCGTAAACTGTTGGCACTATATAAATCCCGTATAATAATACTCATTCACCGAAAGAGGGTAAAAAGTAAATAAAAACACAACAAAAAATAAACACAAATAAAAAAAATGTCTCCTGATGTAGCTTCATCATCATACACGCCACCCGCCACCACTGTCGACCCGAAAAAAACAAAAAAAAACCCTTTTAAATCATCTTCAGCCCTACAATGATTGCTTAAAAAAAAGGGATTGCATGCAAAAAAAAAGCGCAAAACCGGCTCTGTCAGTGAAAGGGTTAATGAGCGCCGGTGTCTCTTTAGTAAGCCGATGTACAGAATGTGGCACACGAGGGCAATGGCTGCTGTGATTCATGTCAGGCCTGGCATGATACAGCACGGCGGTGACCCAGATCTAATGGTCACATCTTCTCCGAGGAGCCCCTCTGTGTCTTCTTCACGCTTTATCTGGGTCAATAGTGCATGCGGAGATCAGAGACGGCTCGGGGCGGAATCATCCCGAGAATTTCTTAAGATGCCTTCAAGGAGAAGATACGAGATCCTTCTCCTGTTTGTATCATTTTATTAGATGTGCGCACTCTCTGGGTTTTTTGGTACATGTTGATAAATGATACGGTGCGCCACTGTTATTATTCTATGTGCACATAATAACCATGTTATTGATATTATAGGTACAACCGTTAAATCCTGAAAAGAAAAAAACTTACAGTTTAAAATAGTTTTAATCTGGCGACCCAAAAATTGATTTTGATTTCCTTTTGAAGTCTGGCTGACCACCTGGATTTACTAAAACTGGAGAGAGCAAAATCTGGTGCAGCTCTGCATAGAAACCAATCAGCTTCCAGGTTTTATTGTCAAAGCTTCGTCATTGTACAAGCTGAAGTTAGGCACTGATTGCCCACCATGCAAAGCTGCACCAGATTTTACACTCCAGTTGTTCCTCAAAAAGGTCAGTCCACTCGAAACTGAATTTATTTTGTATAGATACCATGAAATAGTTAGAACTCCAGGCTTTTATTACTGTCAGTGCCCTCATTGAGGAGATGTCCCCCCACCAACCAGTGTGGGGTCACCTGTATGGGAAGTGATGGAAATCTCCCCAGCGATGGCGCAACTTCCGGTCGGGAACCGGAAGTTGCGGTCATTTCCGCAGTTTACAGCTTTTCTGAAGGAGTGAAAGTGAAACTTGGGACTCACTTTCTCTGTACAACAATAACATTACAGAAGTTCTAACCATTCCACATTCTAAAAATTAAAAAAATACCAAAATAAGAGGATTATTAGACTAAGGACTCCTTCAGACTTGCTGTGCCCCACAGTGTCCTATCCAGGTTCAGATTGCTTTTCAGAGGGCATTTGATAGGTGGTGAGGAGGTGCTCACTGCCTGATTTAAAACTGGTTGCAAACCTCTGATATGAGATATGAACGAAGCATGTTCCTCAATCCAGTGGTCCCCAACCTCCCCGACTCCAGGGACCAGCCTCGTGGAAGACAACCCTTTCATGGATGGGGGGGTTGGGGAGAGGTTGTGTAGGCTGTGACCCCTGGGAGGGGGGCTTGGGACTGTTGTGCAGTCTCTCACCTCTTGGGGGGGAGGTTTAACCTTAATAGAGGATAATTCCATGTGAATTCACTGGAAGTCTTATGGTATGAGCAAAAGCACCTGTCCAGCTGTGTGGGGGGGGGGGGGCTGAGCGCTGTCAGGTGCACTAGGTGGGGTAGTCAGGCACCATTCAGCAGTTTCGGGCACCGTGAATTAATTCTCCAGGCAGAAAGTGGTGATGGGAGAAGGGCAGTGGGCTCCCTCTAGTAGTTGGAGTGCAGGTTGTGATGACTCACTCAAATGCTCCCACCCCCCACTGTCGGCCAGGCCCCCAGCAAGCCACGGACCAGCACTAGTCTCAAGCCCAGGGATCGGGGACCTCTGTTCTATAGTGTGTAATAATGGCATAGCTTTTTATCAAATGCATATCTTCAGGAAAAAATATGTTAAAATTATTTTACTGCAAACACAATACCAGCTGGGTGGAAAAATTCCAATGTGGTACCAATATTTGAGGCTGGGCTCACACTGATGCGAACTGTATTTACCCACATCCAATTTGGATGACAGGAGAGTGTGACTGGCTCTCAATGGAGACGGGTCACACAGCTCCAGAGCGGCCGCGGTCTGCATTGCAGAAGGGTCCTATCTTTGGCTCTGTTTCAGGTGCAAATTCAGGCAAAAATTTGGACCTGATTCGCACCTAAACCCGTGAACAGGAAGGCACCGGACCCCTGCTGTGGCTAGTGTGAACCCAGCCTAAAAGAGGGCCGAGAGATTTACCTGGAAGCTACAGGCCAGTCAGCCTAACATCAATAGTTTGTAAATTATTGGAGGGCATAATAAGGGACCATATCCAAGAATTTGCTGATAAAAACAGCATCGTTAGTAATCAGCATGGATTTGTGAAGGATCATTCTTGCCAGACCAATCTGATAACATTCTATGAATCTAGATAAAGAAAGGCCTGTGGATGTGGTATATCTGGATTTTGCAAAAGCATGCGATACAGTTCCCCCACATTCAGGGCAGCCATCAGAAATGTTGGGGTATCTTACATAGCTTTAGGCCTGGGGCTGGCCCCCCCCCCAGGCCTGATTACCAACATTCCCCAGGGCCCGCGCACTGGCCCCCCAAAGAAACTGCACACTAGCGATCCCGCCAAGCCCTTCAGTGCACCCACTTTTATTTTAACACTCTTACAACTTAATGACAGCCCTGTCCAGCTATAGCAATTGATAAAAGATGGCACATTCAACACACACAGCTATGGTTGGGGCCTGGGCGACCGGGCCCCTCGGGACGCCCGGGCCCCTTACATGCCCGCTCCTGCCCACATTTACTTTACAAGCTGAGGTCTGTAGGCATGGACCATAGGGTGAGTACCTGGATAGAAAACGGGCGGGTCCAAAGGGTGGTGAGAAATAGTGAATACTCAGAATGGTCTGGCGTGGTAAGTGGGGTCCCCTAAGGATCTGTCCAAGGACCAATTCTGTTTAATTTATTCATAAACGATATCAAGGTTGCTATAACTTGTTTAATCTCAGTGTTTGCTGACGATACAGAGTTAAGCAGGGCAATAACTTCACAACAAGATGTAGAAACCTTACAAGAAGACCTCAATAAAATAATGGGGTGGGCAACTGCATGACAAATGAGGTTTAATGGTGAGAAATGTAAAATAATGCATTTGGCGGATAAAAATACAAACGCAAGTTACTCTCCAGGGGGAGAAGCATTCAGGGAATGGAGGATGGAAAAAGATCTGCGGCTTCTAGTAGATGACAGACTCAGGAATGGCATGTAATGCCAAGCTGATGCAAGCAAAGCAAGTCGAATATTGATTGATTATAAAGATGGTAGAGAGCTTCCCTTTAAATAATAACGTTCCTATGTGCAACAAACACATTAATATGATACAAAACCACATTACAAATAATAAGTATAAAACACTAATAGCACCACTGTGACAGTACAACAAAATCTAATAAAATGGTATCTAAATATAACTTCCCGAGAAATCCATACAGTGATAAAGTGCATAGAGATCAGATACAGCCGCTGGTACCCGTGTAAACATATATCTAATTTGTGGTGAGAATAAAGGTCCAAGTTATGAATCCGTGAATATTGTACAAGTAAACAACACCTCCTGTGTCCCTCCACCTTCACATTTATGCGCTCACCTCCATAGAAGACCAAGCCTGGTCACCAAGTTCCTTCTCCTTTAAGGGGCACAAACAATCCCTTGATGAGCAGATAAAGAGTTCTCCAATGCAGAGGGTCCTAGGTGGTGCGCAGTGGCAGCACTCATAGAGCATTAAAGGAAAACTGACATAGTGCTGAATCATTTAAAATACTATTTATTTAAAAAAACAGCTTAAAAAACTCACATGTCCCTGTGCAAAGGTGCCCGGTACACTCAGATGACACACATCGCACTTGTATGGGTGTGCAGCCCCTTTTAGGATCACTCGTGTGGTTGCAGCAGCAGCCAGATGGCAGTACACAAAAACTTCCAGCTTGGGCGTGCTGACATCACTAGGTCCTGCCTCCAATGTACATTTCGTCACCTATCCATGTGACTTTATCAAGGATTCTCATTGGATAGGTGATGAAATGTACGTCGGAGGCAGGACCTAGTGACGTCAGCACGCCCAAGCAGGAAGTTTTTATGTTTTGCCAGCTGGCTGCTGCTGCGACCACACGAGTGATCCTAAAAGGGGCTGCACACCCATACAAGTGCGATGTGTGTCATCTGAGTGTACCGGGCACCTTTGCACAGGGGCATGTGAGTTTTTTAAGCTGTTTTTTTAAATAAATGTTTTTTTAAACGATTCAGCACTATGGCAGTTTTCCTTTAATGCTCTATGAGTGCTGCCACTGCGCACCACCTAGGACCCTCTGCATTGGAGAAATCTTTATCTGCTCATCAAGGGATTATTTGTGCCCCTTAAAGGGGAAGGCGCATGGTGACCAGGCTTGGCCTCTTATGGAGGTGAGCGCATAAATGTGAAGGTGGAGGGACGCAGGAGGTATTGTTTTTTTTTTTTTTTAATCAGAAAAGGCTTTATTGAGACATACAGCATTACATCCGCATGGTACTACACCGGTGCATTAGTGATACAACAATATTACTGTTCAACATACATCTTGTAGTCTCAACAAAAAAAAAAAGGGAGAGAGACGGGAAAAAAGGGAATAGAAAGGGGGAGACCAAGCGAAGCAAAAGATAGGGAGGAAGGGCATTATCAAAGCCCTCAAGAGAAAGGGGATAAAGACAGAACAGGGTGAACAGAGACAGAAAAAGAGCAAAAAAAACCACAACATAAGCATTATCCCATTGATCCACAAGCATGACTTCAGTGCAGGAGCCGTCTGTCCTGGATCATTCCAGGAATCACCCACTGAGGCCCCGCCCCACTCTAACCTAGTAGCCTTTCAATAATCAAATCCCTTGGTGCCAACCCTGGGGTGTCCAGCCATGGGTCCCACAGTTTGTTAAACTTGACTGCACAGTTGCGGTGTTGGAAGACATACTTCTCTAGACGGAGCAGATCTCCCATTCGTGAGATCCATTCCCTCAGCGAAGGGGGTTCAGGGTCCTTCCAATGATGGAGTATCAATTTGCGGGCCTGAAACAGTGCCCTGCCTATGGCCTGTTTTGGAATGTCTTCGATAGGGAGGTAATCAAGAATTCCCAAAAGTGCCGGTTTGGGGTCCAATGGGATAGTGACCCCGAATACCTTGTTAATGGTATTAATAACTCCCTGCCAGTAGACATGCAGTTTTGGGCACCTCCAAAGGAGGTGAATCAAGTCACCGTGGTCTCTACGGCATCTGGGGCACAATGGATCCTCCCTTATTCCCATCTTGAAAAGCCTAGCTGGCGTTAAGTGTACCCGTAGTGTTAGATATAATTGCGACAGCCTCTGGGACACATTAAGTGAACACAGTGGCACCGCCTGCAGCATCTCCTCCCATTGCTCATCATCTAAGGGCCCAACATCCTCCACCCATTTATCTCTCACCCTTAGTGGG
>BLSH010035668.1:1108123-1123096 GCA_018402905.1 Glandirana rugosa
AGTCCCTTATCAGGTTATAGGCCAGGTTCCAGTATCTGTTCCTTTAGGTTAGAAACATATTTAACTAGTCATTTAAACCAGTCTAGGTGCCTAGACTTTTTGGCCCCTACAACAGTGAATACAAAGGACACAGCATTACAAGTATAAACACAGCCCACAAGGACAGTGTGCTAGAAGACAATAGCTGAGTTAATTAGCACAAATAAGGATGGGTGAAAGACCCTTAGGAGACACAATAGACTACTTACAATAAACACATTGGCAGAGGGACCCAGACAGGTGGCTTGCTGATTACATCAACATCTGCTATGAGTCCCAACAGTGTGAAGCAGTCACTATTGGTAGTGAGGCAGTAAGGCCCTATACAGGGACCTCTCCAAAAGCCTACCAAGTCTGTGACAGAAACCACACCTGTTATAAGCCAGCCAAACCCTCACTCACATGCTTGTGATAGAGTGTGATACGTGTGTTATTCCTGATCAAGCCCCCTGTCTGTCTGCTCTGTTCGGCTAGATTGGATTTCCTTGTCTATGACCTTGGACCGGATATTGGACTATTCCCTGAACCTGGCCTGCCTTTTTAGCTGAACTGTCATAAAACCACTCTGCTTGTCTGCCAACCGCAAGTACCCGTTTGCTTTGTTCAGGTTGCACCTGCCCTGGCATGGTGGCCAGGCAGTATAGCATTGTGTAAAAGACCTGGGGGCAACAGAGTACCTGTAGGCCTGCTTGCCTTATGGGAAAGGGGGCTGCTATAGGTGAAGAACACAGTAGCCAGCTATGATGTCTGACCACCTGCCTTTGGGGTAAGCGTGACAATGAGCAGTCGAGGAACCCAACTGTTTTAGTTACGAAATCCCATTCTTAGTGTGAGGAAGCCTGCAAAGGTGTTCACATGGCTGAAGGATGGGATTATGTAACTAGAAGAGCTTTCACACCTTCCATCCTAGGACCATCAATGTCTCCACCTTCCATGGATAAATACTGGAGTATCTTCCCATCCTTCATTAGAACTGAAGAAGTGGCTTGGAGAAGCTCTCTAAAGGTTTTAAATATTACAGAACAGGTCTAGGTGAACGTGACTGACTAGCTGTACTGTGACCTGGATAAATGAGAACCTTCACAGCTCACTTGACATCACATTTCAGTTTCCTCTTGTAGGTTTGCACCTCCTTCACCTGGCATTAGACTGATCATTAATCTTTCAGGGTGAAGAATGAAAAGGATTGTACAGAGGAATTCAGCTGTCAGCCTCTAGATTTTCCCCAGAGCCTATACAACGTTCCACACTACACAAAGGTAGGCATTGCTTAGGGCCATGTGACAATGGAGAATTACTGACATGCAACTGTCACTTTTCTTAAAGTAAATGTAAACCCAAAATCTATATTTCAGTATGTTTGGCATAGAAGATCACTGTATATAGTTATCCTAAAGGGGAACTACCCTACCACTACTCACCTCGGCTCTAGCGATGCACCATCCCCAAGCTCCCCGCCTGGCCCCGACATCTTTGGAGCGGCCGGCTTCTGGGTCCCGATCTTTCATTGCCCGGGAGGGGATGATGTCACTCCAGCCTCCCCCTCTAAAAATGAAAAGCCAGCGACTACAAATTCTGCAGCTGCTGACTTTTAATATTAGGCCACTTACCTGTCCTGGGATCCTGCAATGTCAAGATGTCGGCACCCCAGCCAATTTTTCAATCTGCTCTCGGGTGAAGCCGCCGCCATTCCTTCTACTGCCCATGCACAAATCACTTTTTGAATGTCCCGGCGGTGGGGGAAGGAGGAGGGGGCCACAGCAAGGTCTCCCGGAAGTGGGGATGGGTACCTGTCACAAACATGTACCCGCTACCCCCAGAAAGGTGCCAAATATGATAGCAGGGAGGGGGAGGCGGAAGCAAACAAGCAGAGCTTCCCCATTTGGGTGGAGCTCCGCTTTAAGTAAATCATATTTTGTGAATCTGTTGCAAAGTTTCTTATCTGGAGATCCTGCCAGTAATACGCATTTCAGAATTGTATTCTTTCCTCAGGGGTGTATACATTGGTAGAACGGAACACTTATGTTGACAGCAAAATACGGCTTACATACATCAGCCAAACAGTTTAAAAGTAAAAATGGTGAATTTCCAGTTGCGAGGAAGGGGGAGGAAATGTCACCCCTGAAGAGGTTCAACAAGACATAACGGGGTGCACGCCAATGAGCAGGAAGCATCAGTATGGCATGCAATCTCACAATAATAGTTTTATAGTTGCCTCACAGCCCTGGAGGAGTAGCGCTCATGCATTCTCCTGGATCCTGATACCCTGAGAGGCGTGAGAGCACAACGTGGTCAGTTCTCTAGCTGTGCAGTGGGAAACTCAGTGTGCTGCTGCTTCTCCTCCCCCCAGCTCTTATGCAGCTGAGGACAGAGGTAATGTGATCACTTATAAAAAAAAGGAAAAAAGGTATTTATAATGGTTTTTATTTTCATCTATACACAACTGTTTTGCCTTTCATTTATATTTTAAACCAAATGCGTTGTTTTACAAGGTGATCAGCTACAATCACTTTAACCACTTGACAACCACCTCACGTACATTAACTGCGGCAAGTTGGCTCCACTGCACAGATCACCATCTATGAATGGCGATCTGCGCAGCCACAGTAGCGGGCACGAATGCGTGCCGCGATCGCCTTCTGGAGAGGAAGAACAGGGAACCGCTGATGTAAACATGGCGGTTCCCTGTTCTGTCAGTGGGCATGATAGAGATCTACTGATCCATGTCATCGGGATCAGTTAGTTCTGTCATGCCCTTGCCAGCCCAGCCCCCACACAGTTAGAACACACCTAGGGAACACAGTTAAACCCTAGAGCACCCCCTGCAGGTTAACCCCTTCCCTGCCAATGACATTTATACAGTAATGCGTGTTTTTTGTTTATCTCTGATCGCTGTTTAAATGTCAATGGTCCTAAAAACATGTCAAAAATGTCCGATCTGTCCACCGCAATATCACAGCCCCGATAAAAAACGAAGATTGACGCCATTACTAGTAAAAAATAAAAAAATTGTAAAAATGCCATAAATTAATTCTCATGGTTTGTAAACGCAGCAACTTTTGCGCAAACCAATCAATATTTGCCACAAATATGTAGAAGAATATATATCGGCCAAAACTTATGAATAAGCTATTTTTTCAAATTTTTTTTGGATATGTATTATAGCAAAAAGTAATATAATTGCTTTATTGATTTAGTTCACAGGTATTACCATTAGGTGACAGCGCACACAGAATTTTCTTTTATAGCAAAAAAAATAAATATCGCAGAGGTGATCAAATACCACCAAATGAAAGCTGTATTTGTGGGAAAAAATTTGGTTTGGGTACAACGTCACACGACCGCACAATTGTCAGTTAAAGCGTCGCAGTGCCGAATCGCAAAAAGTGCTCTGGTCAGGAAGGGGGTAAATCCTTCCGGGGCTGAAGTGGTTAACATGGTTGTAAGCCTCAGACATGAAAAATGAAGAAAGCATATCCCTCTATAGTGTGTACTTGTCTCAATCCAGAGCACTAAGTGTAATTTCTGTCTGCTGCCTCCCTCATCTGCTATAAGTATGAGTCAATTCTGACAAGTTTTCCTGACACCAGGAGAAAAATGGTGATGGGGGGGGGAGAGATCTCCAGCTAATTGACAACCTCAGCTCTGTTTCTGTGTGCCGTGTAAAGAAGCATGTGTCCTTTCCTTCCAATCAGATCTCAGAGCTCTTCTCACTGATGTAATTTCATCTCTCTGCCCCCTGATTTTCAGAGCTGAGAGATCCTGTGTTCAGCACTTTGAACGGATGTAGGGGAAAGGCGGCTGCAGAAAAATAGATACAACTTATGTAGGAGGGTTTGTTTCATCTCTGTGTGTCACCTGAGGCTAATCACTTCACTGGGTATGTAAGGGTTTACACCCACTTTAAAGTGGTTGTCAACCTGTGACCACCACTTTAACCTACAGGTAAGCCTAGAATAAGGCTTACCTGTAGGTGCCCTGCATATCTCCCAAACCTGCACGGTTCAGGAGATATGCAGTGTTTTGCATGTGCCGATGTCGTTTCTCCACTGACCTTGTGTTCATGACTGGTGCGCGCGGGAGTGATGTTACGCGGCTCCGTCCAGTCACAGTGCTGGAGTCATGGCCCCGGAAGGAAGAGGGGCAGAAGATGGACGCGGCCTGGAGCGGGGACATCGTTGGACGCCGCAGGCTTTGTTTGCAGGTAAGTGGCACATAATGGGCTACTATGCGATGCATAGTAGCCCATTATGCTTCTACATTACAGGGTTATATTGAAGAAGTAAACCCCATCTAGGTTTACTTCCTCTTTAAGCTGCATTTTTATCCCCACCCTCAACCACTCCCCCTTAAAACAGAACTAAACCCATCAATTCCGGCATGGCGGGAATGTAACTGTCACATTGGTTGTGCTCTGAACCAAACTGTCAAACCATCAAATAGCTGGTGTCATAACCGATCACATGTGCAGCCTCATGGCAGTTGCAGATTAAACAAAAACCAAGAAAGAAAGAAAGGCTAAGAGATCAACTGTGCAAGGAACACCCCCTATGGATCATTCAACAATATATTGGCCCCTTCAACACCCACAGAGTCCTCCACTGGCGGTCTGCCAAAAGCATTTTAGGATTTAAAAAAGCTCAAGCAACACCATGCCACGGTGCACTGGCAGGTGTAATGACATCATAGGTCACTAGCCTCGTCCTACGCGTTTCGTCTATGCAAGGGACTTCTTCAGGGAACAATAAAAATGTTATTGTTTTACTTTCTTAGTTTTTGAGTTTTTATATTTAGTGGTTTTGCACACTCTCTATGTGGACTACAGAGCACCTCCAAATCAATACAATACAGCAAGTGAGCATTGACACTCTAGGACAGGGGTCTCCAAACTATGGCCTGAGGGTCGGATGTGACCCTTTGCTTGCCTTCATCCGGCCTTGGGGCATTATTTCTCCCACTGATTTGAGACACTATTATGCCAACTGACATCAACAATGGGGCACCATTTCTCCCACTGACACCAACAATGGGGCACTATTCACCCCAATGATACCAACAATAGGGCACTATGCCACCCAATGATACCAACAATGTGGCACTATGCCACCCAATGATACCAACAATGGGGCACTATTCCACCCAGTGATACCAACAATGGGGCACTATTCATCCCAATGATACCAATGATGGGGCACTATTCCTCCCGATGATAACAACGATGGAGCACTATTCCACCCAATAATACCAACGATGGGGCACTATTCATCCCAATGATACCAACAGTGGGGCACTATTTCTCCCAATGGTACCAACAATGGGGCACTATTCCATCCAGTGACACCAACAATGGAGCACTATTCCTCCCAATGATACCAACGATGGGGCACTATTCCTCCCAATGATACCAACAATGTGGCACTATGCCCCCCAGTGATACCAACAATTGGGCACTATTCCACCCAATGATACCAATGATGGGGAAATATTCCTCCCAATGATACCAACAATGGGGCACTATTCCTCTCAATGATACCAATGATGGGGCACGATTTCTTCCAATGATACCAATGATGGGGCACTATTCCTCCCAATGATACCAACGATGGGACACTATTCCTCCCAATGATACCAATGGTGGGGCACTGTTCCTCCCAATTATACCAATTATGGGGCACTATTCCACCCAATGATACCAATGATGGGACACTATTCATCCCAATGATACCAATGATGGGGCACTATTCCTCCCAATGATACCAATGATGGGGCACTATCCTTCCCCCTAATACCAAATGTGGTGATGTTTACTCCCACTGATGCCAGGAAATCTTCCACTCCCACTGGCCACAGTCCAACCCCCTAAAGATTGAAAGACAATAAAATGGTCCTTTGTTCAGAAAGTTTGCTCTAGGACAGGAAGTGTCATACTGGCAGGATCGCAAAGTGAAAACAAAGAATTAAAATGCCTGAAAAAGAAAACTAATGCAGCCATCACATCCAAGAACTGGTGAGCTTCAACATATTACATTCTTGTTCTTAGGCTTAGATGCACTTTAAGAATCTAAAAGATGAATGCTGATTGGTTGCTACGGATTACTGCACCGGTCAAATTGCTCTTTACCGTATTAAATAAAAAGGCCTATATATATATATATTTTTTTTTCAGTGTTGTAAAAATGAGATAGGAGACGTGTATATGATAAAATATGGACACGCTTCCTAACGACACAGCAAAATCCTTTCGGCAAAATGTCACCGGATTAAATTATTTATTTCGTGAACAGGGAATGTCAGGGGAGATCGACTCGTGTGCAGATTGACTGGAGCTCTGGGGACAAAAAGTCATTTCACAAGAATCATCTTTCCTTCTTGGCTGAGAAGTCCCTGGGCACTGAAAATTCCTTCTAAATTAATTTCATTTTTGACTACGCACAAAAAAAGAGGGAAAAAAAACACCAATTGGAGAAACCTGCAGGAATATTCTAGAGTGACTTTCCAAGAAAAAGACAGCGATATTCTCAATGGGACATCGTGCTGGAGAGGAAGTCACAAAACAATAAATATTCTGGTGAGATATAATAAATTCCCTATTGGTTTATGTTGGGGCTCATTCACAGCAGCCTCATCGGGCTCTATTGGGTAGTGTTGCCCAATGAAGTACCAATGGATAGACAACACAATTTGCATTATGTCCTATTGCTTCAATTTATTGGTGGGACAGGATGCATTTTGGCGTTATTACGGAGTACAATGTGAAAAACCAGACACTTCCAGCGCTAAAAGGCCTCCATGGTAACAAGCAGTCAGGATATCAATGATTATAGACCAGGTGGATGCTGCCCTCCTCGGGTGGGGTAATCTGACAGCCACTAGAAACACAAGAAAAAAGGAAGGCGCGCACACCTAGTGCATGACCAAAGACAATTTAATAAATATTTAAAAGGTTTACAAGTGGATATTCACAAAGTGGCATCTCTAAAAAGGTCATTAAGAGCACTGCGTGATACAATGCGGAACACAGCGAAGGGTAAAAGTTGACGTGTTTCGGGGGCGTACCCCCCTTCCTCAGAGATAAGTTCTGAGGAAGGGGGTACGCCCCTGAAACACGTAAACTTTTACCCTTCGCTGTGTTCCGCATTGTATCATGCAGCGTTCTTAATGACCTTTTTAGAGATGCCACTTTGTGAATATCCACTTGTAAACCTTTTAAATATTTATTAAATTGTCTTTGGTAATGCACTAGGTGTGCGCGCCTTCCTTTTTTCTTGTTTTTTCTAAGGACTACAATGTGACGTTGCATATACTGTACAGTTAAATGACTGTCAAGTTAACCACTTGCCGACCGCGTGCCGCCTTTTTCCTGCGGCAGCGTGGCTCTATTCTGCGAATCGCCATAAATATGCGCCGGCGGCGCGCTCTCGTGCCCGTCACACTCTGCAGGAACGTGCCCGCGGCTCAGGTGGACCCGATGTCCACCAGCGAGCCGCGATATGCTGTCAGAGTGAAAGAACGGGGAACCGCCGATGTAAACACGGTGGTTCCCCGCTCTGTCAGTGGGGACATAAGAGATCTACTGATCCCTGTCACTGGGATCAGTTATGCCCAGCCCCCTCACAGTTAGAACACACCTAGGGAACACAGTTAACCCCTTCCCTGCCCCCTGCAGGTTAACCCCTTCACTGCCAATGACATTTACACAGTAATCAGTGCATTTTTTTAGCACTGATCGCTGTATAAATGCCAATGGTTCCAAAAAAGTGTTGAAATGGTCAGACGTGTCTGCCGCAATATCGCAGTACCGCTAAAAATCGCAGATCGCTGCCATTACTAGTAAAAAATTTAAAAAAATAAAAACCCCAGAATTGAATTCTCATCATCCGTAAACGCGGCAACTTTTGCACAAACCAATCAATAATCGCCGATTGCAATTTCTTTTACCAAAAATATGAGGAAGAATATAAATCAGCCAAAACTGATGAATAAATTTGTTTTTTTATATATTTTTTTTTTTGGATTTGTATTTTAGCAAAAAGTAAGAAATATTGTTTTTTTGTGCAAAATTGTCGCTCTTTCTTTGTTTATAGCGGCGATCAGAAATGACGCAGCGGTAACCAAATACCACCAAATGAAAGCTCTATATGTGGGGGAAAAAAATGCAAATTTCGTTTGGGTACAACGTCGCACGACCGCACAATTGTCAGTTAAAGCGACACAGTGCCGAATCACAAAAAGTGCTCCGGTCCTGACGTGGAAAATCCTTCCGGGGCCGAAGTGGTTAAATAAAGTTAGAAAAAAAAAAGAGTACTGGCGCACACATAGAACATACTCCAGTGGGCGCATGCAAGGCACATCAATGCTAGGAAAGCATGGAGGCTTTTATTATGGACCCATCAACATCACTGGTTCCTTGGCTGGCAATGGTCATACAAATCCAAAGGCTTCAGTACTTTCCAAGCCACTGATTCAGAACAAAGCAAAAATTAGGAGGTCTGACTTTTTTGATCTACAGCTTTTACAGCTTCCTGGGTCAGCTTGCAGGCAGGTGCTGAGTATTTTCTCCACAGCAGGTGGCGCTCAACCGCAGCATCAGTGCAGAGGGAGAGGAACCTAGTTCCTCTATGGTTTCCTGGTTCACTTGGGCAACAGTCTATGTAACTTTGGTGGCCATCTTGGGTCAAGTGGAGTGTATTTAAGGCCCTGGCTCCCAGGCTTGGCACACTTTTAGCATGTGGGTAGTGTAGGGGCAGGTCATCCATCTGTAAAGGATAATTAATAGCGTCAGGGAAAGTTTAGGAATTGACCACTTTACCTGGAAACCTCCCTGCTTTGGCATGGAGCGGCCAGGCCGCATTCCGCCCCTCTAGACAGACGCTGTCAGTTCGGCTGAGATCTGCTCAGCTACAATCTGCTGTTCATCCATGAGTGATTTAGGTTGGGCTTGTTGTGAACTGTCATGCTCTACTACTACAATGCTACTACTATAGTACAAGTTCTTTCTATTGCATCTGGACTGTGTATGTGTTACTGCCGCCGCACCATGCTGCACCCACCCACAAGCTGCCTGCATGCTGCACTATGGAGCATCACCTTACTGATCCCTGTGCTCTCCTCTAAACTGAACACCACCACCCTCCTACAGCTCCCAGTGCCTGAAACATGTTCAACTAACCAAGCTCTGCAATACAATAGAGCCTGTTGGCTTACAGTATGGAATCACCCACTGCCAATGTCATTTCTGCTTTGCAAGTGATTGCAGAACCCGAAATGCCACTGGGATAAACAATAATTGTGCAAATACAAGAGGAATGAGTATTCTTATCTGAATCTCGGTGTGCTTTGTGTATGTCTTCCAGATCTATGCCGTAATCCAGTGTGAGACTTTTATAATAATAAAGACCACTCACCGCTGCTCCCTCTACTTGTGCGGGGTGACTGGTCTTGTCTCCGCCCCCTTCTGTAGTTTTCTGCAGGCAGCAAGTAGTGGGTGGGGCCTGCTGTGTCCCTCCCACAGCTCTGCTCCCTGCACAGGCTATATACAACACAGTAATGATGTCACTGATCATAGGTGTGCACAGCCTATCACATTAGGGTGTGGACCCCAAAGCTTAAACACACATGCCTTACACGTGCCTCTCTCTGCAGCCTCAGCTGCACTTGACAATGAATGAATGGGAAGTGCTCTGTGCTGAGAGGCTTCCTGTTCATTCACAAACTGAAGCATAGTAAACATGTTTACTATGCTTCAGTTACACATGAACATAGTGAGTGAGTGTGTTCACTGTGTTCATTTAGAAAAGAAAGGGGTCGGTAAATGACATATTTACTAGCTCCTTCCCTCACTCTCCATTCTGAAACATCCCCTTCAGCAGTCAGCTAGCCAGCAGCATTGCAGGGGGGTGCAACAAGGGGGGGGGGGGAGCATAGGCAATAGGGGGAAATCGACACCACATGCAGTGATTAAGGTGTGCCCAGGCACGCCTGGCACACCCTCCTGTGCATGCATATGTCACTAATACTTTTACAAGGTGATGACTGGGTTTTTAAAGGTGCACACCAAGTGCATTTATAGCCTTTACAACTATTGAAAAATATATTTAAATACCATTTTTTTTGGCCTGGAGTTCAGTTTTAAGATCAACCAGAATGCAGCTTTAAACATTATTAGTAGTTTTACTTGTAAAGAACAGCTGTGGTAGACGTACCATCACCCGTATAGGCCAGGATAGCTCGGTTTCTTGTTTGTCTTCCTTCGGTAGTCTTCCCGGAGCAGGTGTGTGAACAGGACGACCATTCAGACCATGAGCTGAGGACGCAGTCTCTAGGACATGGGACATCACAAGCAATGGGGATGGGGTAGATGGCATCTCGGCACATCTGTCTGTCGACCTCCTCTCCTGGAAAAAGAGACATGGAGTCCAAAATCTTTTATTGGTATCACAAGTGACAACAGGAAAACAAAATGCACCAACGCGTTTCGTCAGGGCTATTTTTTGTAGGAATTATCAAGGGAGTGACGGTATTTGTTACAGCTTTAAAATGTTACTAAACCCACAACAGTATATGCAGTAAGTCATCCTTGTTATACTCACTTGGAACCTAAGGGGTTAATCCTGTGTGTTGTGTAGAACAGCTGTTTGATCCTGCCTTCTTTGATCCTCCCCTTTTTCCACTGTTCCCAAACAGTATCCTGAACAAAGCCTTGGAGGAACTCTGCACATGCTCAGTTTGGTGTGTATTGCTAGAGAGGTTTTTTTTTTGGGAGAGTGCATGTGATCAGAACAGGGCCAATCAGCACTGTCCAGACAGAAGGTCAGGGGTCCTGCAGCCTCATAGGATGATCAGAGCAGAATGAGAACTCCCCCTACAAGCTTTAACCAGACACTGATAGAAGTCACAAGACTGCTATATACTGCTGATGAGAAAAGGAATTTAGCAGTTTATATTTACTAAAATAATGGCATTTCTTTGTACTGTGGGTGACCAGATATAGTGAATGCAGGCTCCTGGGTTTAGTAACACTTTACCTAAAGGCCAGTATTTGTTACCAAGGTCCTCACTTTCTGCATTAATGTGCACTAATGAGTAATTAAAGCTCGGCATATAACAGAAATTGGATTTGCAGACATCACATTTAGTGAAAAGTTTGACGGCAACACAAAATTATAAATTGTCCTAAAATAACGCAATCACTTTCAGTGTCAACACTTTATTGGAAAAAGTAACCAAAAATGAAAAATTCCTGTTCAGAATGGGTTAATTGCTCTATACACCACTCAATTGACTTGAACACCATTGCATTCTCCAAAAAGTTGAGGGGTTCTGAAAGCCCCAATGGAAACTTTGAGTTGAAATCAGCAAAATACATTCTTGGTGTACGAAAGCAAAGGGTGCTCAAAACTTTACAGTTGAGTTTCTGCAGAAAACAGACACAGCCTCAATACAAAAGCCTGTCCCCTGCCAGCAAGCTGCAGAGTGGAGCCCTTACTCCCTGTGTGAAAGCAGTGGTCTCTCTGCAAAGACTCCCTTCTACTGAGTCAGTTCTAGAGCTTTCCAATCAGCTTGGAGCACAAACATTGCTGATTGCATAGAAATACACTCACCGGACACTTTATTAGGTACACCTGTTCGATTGCTTGGTAACACAAATTGCTAATCAGCCAATCACATGGTAGCAACTCAATGCATTTGGCGTGACGAGGTGGTGAAGACAGCTTGCTGAAGTTCAAACCAACCAGCAGAAGGGGGAAGAAAGGGGATTTAAGTGACTTTGAACGTGGCATGGTTGTTGGTGCCAGATGGGATGGTCCGAGTATTTCAAAAACTGCTGATCTACTGGGATTTTCACACACAACCATCTCTTGGGTTTACAGAGAATGGTCAGAAAAAGAGAAAATATCCAGTGAGCCGCAGTTGTGTGGGGGAAAATGCCTTGTTGATGTCAGAGGTCAGAGAAGAATGGGCAGGCTGGTTTGAGATGATAGAAAGGAAAGGCAACAATAACTCAAATAACCACTCGTTACACCCAAGGTATGCAGAATACCATCTCTGAACGCACAACACATTGAACCTTGAAGTAGATGGGCTACAGCAGCAGAAGACCACACCGGGTGCCACTCCTGTGACCTAAGAACAGGAAACTGAGGCTACAATTCGCACAGGATCACCAAAATTGGACAACAGAAGATTGGAAAAACGTTGCCTGGTCTGATGAGTCTCGATTTCAACTGCGATATTCAGATGGTGGGGTCAGAATTTGGTGCGTGGACCCATCCTGCCTTGTATCACCGGGTCAGGATGGTGGTGGTGGTGTAATGGTGCGGGGGGTATTTTCTTGGCACACTTTGGGCCCCATAGCACCAATTGAGCATCGTTTAAACCCCATGGCCTACCTGAGTATTGTTGCTGACCATGTCCATCCCTTTATGACTGCAGTGTCCCCATCTTCTGATGGCTCCTTCCAGCAGGATAATGCACCATGTCACAAAGCTCCAATCATCTCACCGCTGGACAATAGGCTTGTGTGATTCGTTTTGTTCCGAATTTCGTTTTTACCAAATTTTTCAAAAATTGTCAATTCGGCCGAATTTCCGAATTTTTTCAGAATTTTCGTCTTTCCGATTCGAAAATTCGGCAATCCGAGAATCCAAATTGCAGTAATTTGGACATTCGGCACTCAGAACATCCGAAATTCGAAAGTTCGGAAATCCGAAAATTCGAAAATAACAGAGAACATTTGAAATAATAATTAACTAATAAATAACTATTAAATTATAGGTATTGGAATTTCCTTGAAAATAAGGCTGTTAGTGATAAATTTCATATTTAACTTCACTAACAGCCAAATTTTCAAGGAAATTCCAATACCTATAATTTAATAGTTATTTATTATTATTTCAAATATTCTTTCTGATTTCCGAAATTTACGAATTTTGGATTTTCGGCTGTTCTGATTAACGAATTGCTGAATTTCGGAATTACCGAAATTCGTGAATTTCCAAATTCCGAATTTTCAAATTTGCGAAAAAATAAAAAAAACGAAAGGAACGAAAACAAACAATTTTTTCAGCCATGCGCAAGTCTACTGGACAATGAGGTCACTGTACTCCAATGGTCTCATCCAATAGAGCACCTTTGGGATGTGGTGGAACGGGAGATTGGCATCATGGATGTGCAGCCGACAAATCTGCAGTAATTGTGTGATGCTATCATTGTCACTATGGAACAAAATCTCTGAGGAACGTTTCCAGCACCTTGTAGAATCTATGCCATGGAGAATTAGGGAAGTTCTGAAGGCAAAAGGGGGTCCAACCCGGTACTAGCAAGATGTACCTAATAAAGTGGCCGGTGAGTGTATATCTGACCCTGCAAGGGGTGTGTCAGACCTCTGCATAGAGACCACTGCTTCCACACAGAGAGCAGGGATCTCACTCTGCAGCATGCTGGCAGGGTACAGGCATTTCTACCCAGGCTGTGGCTGCTTTTTAAAGAATCCCAACTGTTTTGAAGACCTTTGCTTTCATTCACCCTGAATGTATTTAGATGATTTCAACTGAAAGTTTTCTTTCAAGCTGAAGAAACCCAACTTTTCTTTAGCGCCAAAAGAAAGAAAACTAACTAAGGCTTTGAAGACCTTTTGTATTGATATAACCGGAATGTAGTTAGCTAATTTCACAAAAATTTCAATGAGACTTAACTTTACATTTACAGACCTCCAATGGATTGCCCAATTTATGGACCTTGCTTTGTGCACTGGTCCAAACCATTTGGTGGAGGGGGGATTATGGGGGGTGTTTTTTAGGGGTTGGGTTTAGTCCCTTAGCTCCAGTGAAGGGAACTCTTAAGGCGCCAGCATACCAAGACATTTTGGATAATTTCATGCTCCAAACTTTGGGATGGCCCCTTCCTGTTCCAACATGACTGCACACCAGTGCACAAAGCAAGGTCCATAAAGACATGGATGAGCGAGTTTGGGGTGGAGGAACTTGACTGGCCTGCACAGAGTCCTGACCTCAACCCAATAGAACACCTTTGGGATGAATGAGAGCGGAAACTGCGAGCCAGGCCTTCTCATCCAACATCAGTCCCTGACCTCACAAATGTGCTTCTGGAAGGATGGTCAAACATTCCCATAGACACTCCTAAACCTTGTGGACAGCCTTCCCAGAAGAGTTGAAGCTGTTATAGCTGCAAAGGGTGGGCCAACTCAATATTGAACCCCACGGACTGAGACTGGGAGACCATTAAATTTAATGTGTGTGTAGAGGTAGGCGTCCCAATACTCTTGACAATATAGTGTGTATACAGTATATAGGCAGTCAGGTCCATAAATATTGGGACATCGACACAATTCTAATCTTTTTGGCTCTATACACCACCACAATGGATTTGAAATGAAACGAACAAGATGTGCTTTAACTGCAGACTTCCAGCTTTAATTTGAGGGTATCTACATCCAAATCAGGTGAACGGTGTAGGAATTACAGCTCCCAATTTTTAAGGGACCAAAAGTAATGGGACAGATTAACAATCATAAATCAAACTTTCACTTTTTAATACTTGGTTGCAAATCCTTTGCAGTCAATTACAGCCTGAAGTCTGGAACACATAGACCTCACCAGACGCTGGGTTTCATCCCTGGTGATGCTCTGCCAGGCCTCTACTGCAACTGTCTTCAGTTCCTGCTTGTTCTTGGGGCATTTTCCCTTCAGTAAGGTCTGAAGTCCGACATTAACTGACGTTTCCTAAACGTTGGTTCATAATTTTTCACTTTCAAACTAAATACTAACAATTAGACAGGGTAATGAAAACCAGGGAATTTTTAACCCTCGACATTAAGGATGTGGCAAGTGGACTAAACCTACATCTATGGGAGTTTAATTTCGACCTTCAGACGTCAATTTCGTGTAGAACAAGCAAAGTAAAGTTTAGGTAACA
>BLSH010035668.1:1138745-1148811 GCA_018402905.1 Glandirana rugosa
TCAGCCCAGCTAGGGAGGAGTTGTTGGGTGGAAGAACTGGAGATGGAGTATTAGACTGTCAGGGCCTTTGAGGGAGCTCCCCAGTCTGGGTGGGGGGGTGACCTTGGGCCTGGGGCTCGGGTGCAGGACGGAGCCCTTCAAGAAAGCTTGAAGTTTCTGGACAGGAGGCACAGGAGGAGGAAGAGAGGACAGCAGGAGATAGAACTGCCAGGCAAGTCTTCAGGAGGGAACCACCGGTTGCAGCCAGGAGGGTTGGTGAGTGACATGTGCAGTCGGGAGGACTGAGGAAGCACGCCTGAGAGAACTGGGGGGTTGCAGTTTGAGATGGGTGCAGAGCCAGTGGAGAGGACTGTGGTGACATGGGCAGTGGATTCCGGCAGCTGCAGCCTGGAGGGCTGGCAGTGCCAGAAGATAGCTAACTGGGTTCAGTAGTCCACCTAGGACAGCTAGCATCAGAACTTTCAATTGCTACACCATAGGGGTCCGTGGTCCCTGCCTGTAAAAGGGCATCTACTAAGGCCTGACTGAAGCCAATGTTAGGCCTAAATACATGCTAGCTGTGCCTGTAGTATAAGAGTTGTGTTGGAGAGAGGAAGTGTAATAGTCTGCAAGCAAGAGTTGTGCTGGAGGAGGCTAAAGGAGTAGTATGTACAAGGAGTGTACATAGTTGTCCCAACCAAGTTGAATTTTCTGGGCATCTCATAAATCCCCTAAATAAAAATACAAAGCCAAGTACATGGACTATTCATTGACTCTGAGTGTTTGAGGAAGTGAATGCCTAGCTGGGCAGGGTGACAGGTGAACCACAATACTCAGCAGCCCCTATGGGGGTACCACTACACAGGCTTTGGCTATACTTCTCCTTCAATGTTAAGAGCAAGTTATATTCTTCATTTAGCAATGTATATGTGGAAGAAGGCACATAGAGGGATAACAAAAATCACATTTGTTTGGCTCCTTTAAAAAGTCACATTATATGGCCAGCATCGGAGAATCCTTTCACCTTCCATACCTTTCTTACTCTGCTGGTCATCACAGCTTTCAAACGTACACGGACCCCACGCTGACCATGCTGACACCTCGCACTCTATGGGGCATGGGACGTGGCAGAGCTGGCTGGTACTCAGAGGAGGATCTGTGCAGAGCTTGGCATCCACTGGTTTTGATGCTGCATTAGAACATAAATACAAAAATTAGATTAAAACAAATAATAAATAAATCAAAGAAGCTGGACGCAATACCCATCATTTTGATATGTTTCATCACTGTTTACTTTTTTTTTTTTTTTTTACTCCAGAACAAACATCTGCAGTAGGACTTGGAGAGAGACCATTGTTGTCTATGGAGAAACACAAACCCTCTGCTCTCTATCTGCCATTATGTAGTGGTTAACTTGTCCTTGCTACAAGGTGATCTATGGACATGGTGTCCTGTGACTGTATTGGTTTCATGTTTAAACCAAAAGGTATTGTATGCAACATTTTTCACAAAGAAACAAAATAATGCATATTTATAGGAAAAAAAAACACATAGCTAGTCAACCAGTGAAAGTGCATGTACATTAATTCTGTGCAATTGGGGCAAAAAATGAAGGTTTCCTGTCCTGGACGAATGGATTTCATTGATTTAAAACAGAAATAATAATACCAAACTTGGCCCCTGGATGGCGCTAATAAATTTGATACTTAGCATCTAGTGACCGAATTAGGTATTTAAATCAATGAAAATCATTCGTTTAGCACAGGAAATAGCATTAGGATGTTGTTGTTTTTTTGGCCATATGATGAACACCCAAGCATTTATCAAAACAGTTCTAATAGTGGTTGGATACTTATAAAATGGAAAGAAATAAAAACATTAATTCACACACCACTGTAAATGTAACTCTTACTTGGGAAAGTTGGAACATAGCATATCTACCTTTCAATGTGATAGGCCCATGGTCATTTTTTTTATTTAGCCATTATGCTGGCTTAGACATATACCAGTGTGGGCATCCTTTTGTACAGATTCCACCCTACTTGTCATATAATTCTTTTTTGGAATACCTAAAGTAAGAACGGTCTGTTGGAGTCAACATAATGTCTGGGTATCATTCCAAACTGGTAATCAACTTGACAGGCTATCACCAAGTGTGCACAGAGAAAGGAGACATTAAGATACACAGGAGCCTATATAGTTTATCTGTCCCAGTGCCACACATTCACATGAACCTCCATAGGTTATCAGTCCTGGAACCCAATGCAGAGTATACACTGGAACCCAATCGGTCCCGGAACCCAATGAAAAGTATACACTGGAACCTCCATAGGTTATCAGTCCTGGAAACCAATGCAGACTATACACTGGAACCTCCATAGGTTATCGGACCTGGAACCCAATGCAGAGTACCCATAGGAACCTCTATACGGTATTAGTCCTGGTACCCAATGCAGAGTATACACTGGAACCTCCATAGGTTATCGGTCCTGGAACCCAATGAAGAGTATACACTGGAAGCTCCATAGGTTATTAGTCCTGCAACCCAATGCAGAGTATACACAGGAACCTCCATAGGTTATCAGTCCTGGAACCCAATGCAGAGTATACACTGAAACCTCCATAGGTTATCAGTCCTGGAAACCAATGCAGAGTAGACATAGGAACCCCCATATGGTAATAGTCCTGGTACCCAATGCCAAGTATACACAGGAACCTCCACAGGTTATTGGTCCTGGAACCCAATGCAGAGTATACACTGGACCTCCAAAGGTTATCAGTCCTGGAACCCAATGCAGGGCACACATAGGAACCTCCGTATGGAATTAGTCCTGGTACCCAGTGCAGAGTATAACTGGAACCTTCACAGGTTATCAGTCCGGGAACCCAATGCAGAGTATACACTGGAACCTCCATAGGTTATTGGCCCTGGAACCCAATGAAGAGTAAACACTGGAACCTCCATAGGTTATCAATCCTGGAGCCCAATGCAGAGTAAACATTGGAACCTTCATAGGTTATTGGTCCTGGAACACAATGAAAAGTATACACCTCTATAGGTTATCGCAGTGTTTCTCAACTCCAGTCCTCAGGGTGCACCAACAGGTCATGTTTTCAGGATTTCCCTCTGATGAAGCAGCTGTAGTAATTACTAAGGCAGTGAAACTGATCAAATCACCTGTGCAAAATAATGGCAGGCCTGAAACCATGACCCGTTGGGGCGCCTTGAGGACTGGAGTTGAGAAACACTGGGTTATTGATCCTACAACCCAATAATGAGTATTCACAGGAACCTCCATAGGTTATCAGTCCTGGGACCCAATGCAAAGTATACACTGGAACCTCCATAGGTTATCGTTCCTGGAACCCAGTGCACTGTATACATTGGAACCTCCATAGGTTATCAGTCCTGGAACCCAATGCAAAGTATACAATGGAACCTCCATAGGTTATCGGTCGTGGGACCCAGTGAGGAGTATACACAGGAACCTCCATAGGTTATCAGCCCTGGTACCAAGTGCACTGCATACACTGGAATCTCTATAGAGTATCAGTCCTGGAACCCAATGCAGAATATTAACAGGAACTTCTATAGGTTATCAGTCCTCGAACACAGTGCAGAATATACACAGGAGCCTCTATAGGTTATCAGTTCTTGAGCCAAGTTTGGAATGTACACAGGGTCCTCCATAGGTTCTCAGTCCTGGAACCCAATGAAGAATATGCACAGAAACCTTCATTGAATATCAATCCTAGAAACCAGTGCATAGCATATACATGAATCTTCATAGGTTATCAATCCTTGAACCTAGTGCACAATATACATGGAAACCTCCACAGGCTAACTATCCTGAAACCCAGTGCAGAGGAATGTCCATAGATTACCAAACCTGGGATTCAGCACAGAGTAAAAACAGGGACCTCCATGGGTTATCATTCCTGGATCCCAGTGCATTGTACAGGGTGGGCCATTTATATGGATACACCTTAATAAAATGGGAATGGTTGGTGATATTAACTTCCTGTTTGTGGCACATTAGTATATGTGAGGGGGGAAACTTTTCAAGATGGGTGGTGACCATGGCGGCCATTTTGAAGTTGGCCATTTTGAATCCAACTTTTGTTTTTTCAATAGGAAGAGGGTCGTGTGATACATCAAACTTATTGGGAATTTCACAAGAAAAACAATGGTGTGCTTGGTTTTAACATAACTTTATTCTTTCATGAGTTATTTACAAGTTTCTGACCACTTATAAAATGTGTTCAATGTGCTGCCCATTGTGTTGGATTGTCAATGCAACCCTCTTCTCCCACTCTTCACACACTGATAGCAACACCGCAGGAGAAATGCTAGCACAGGCTTCCAGTATGCGTAGTTTCAGGTGCTGCACATCTCGTATTTCACAGCATATGGTTTTTTTATGGTTTTTATGGTCAGTAAAAACCAATACCGGGTGAGCTGCTCCTTCCAGGAGGTACCGCCATTCCTCCAAAGCCGACTTGATGGCCAGCAATTCCCTATCACCGACATCATAGTTCCAGCAAGATGGTGCACCACCACATTATGGGTGTCAGGTCCGAGCATTCCTAGATGAACAGTTTCCTGGAAAGTGGACTGGTCGTCGTGGGCCAGTTGAATGGCCCCCAAGGTCTCCCGATCTGACCCCCTTAGACTTTTATATTTGGGGGTCATCTGAAGGCAATTGTCTATGCTGTGAAGATACGAGATGTGCAGCACCTGAAACTACGGAATCCTGGAAGCCTGTGCTAGCATTTCTCCTGCGGTGTTGCTATCAGTGTGTGAAGAGTGGGAGAAGAGGGTTGCATTGACAATCCAACACAATGGGCAGCACTTTGAACACATTTTATAAGTGGTCAGAAACTTGTAAATAACTCATGAAAGAATAAAGTTACGTTAAAACCAAGCACACCGTTGTTTTTCTTGTGAAATTCCCAATAAGTTTGATGTGTCACATGACCCTCTTCCTATTGAAAAAACAAAAGTTGGATTCAAAATGGCCGACTTCAAAATGGCCACCATGGTCACCACCCATCTTGAAAAGTTTCCCCCCTCACATATACTAATGTGCCACAAACAGGAAGTTAATATCACCAACCATTCCCATTTTATTAAGGTGAATCCATATAAATGGCCCACCCTGTATATACAGGAATCTCCATTATTGTCGTGTTTCTTAAAAAGCAGTCCCTGTAGATATGTATTGGCTTATTCAGCAAACAGATCAAGAAGCAAATAACAAATTGCAAACCCTAGCAAAACTCAGCAGCCATATTGTTAGGCTTCAGTAAAGTGAATTTTGATTGGCTGGTATTTCTTAACGTTGCTTGCACTCTTTATTATGACAATTATTATCTTTGTCAAACGCCACACATTTTTAAAATGACTTCATAAGACCATTGCTAAACATTTATGTCACCAATGCACCCCTGAGGTCTGCTATACTAGGTCACTAGGTTGCTAGTAAATCACGCCGTCTCTATCACGCCATATCTGCAAATATTATTTTATTTTACAAATAGCAGCATTTACTTCCCTGTGCGTTCTCTTTCTCCTTTTTTTTTTTTTTTAATAAGAGAGCACTCCTGGAGATTGCATGGGATTACTAGGAGAAGCCGGGCTCTCCTGTGATTTGTGTTATTTGAGGACAGATGTCGCCTGTCAATCAGTCTGCGGGGTAATTTCCATATTAATGAAGTGGGCGTGGACAAACAAGAACAATGGGCATCTCATTATGTATATAAGGTTTTATATAAGGCACCTAGATTAGGCATTTCCTGCAAAAACTCAATCTAAATCTTATGTACAGAAGGAGCTATATGAGTGCAGGGACATTTCCATGTTATCCCGAAGGCTGACTGGCCCTTTAAATTAGAAAGATTTTGCAGATGGTGGTAATTTTATAAGTTGGATTTATATAAAGTTCACCATTACATAGGAGAATAGGTGTGCGCAGCCTATTGCATTAGGGTGTGCACCCCAAAGCTCAAACACGCATGCGCAGTAGAGCAGTGGATGGTGTCAGTAGGGAGGAGATTGATGTCACTCGTTTTTTAAAATTTTTATTATTTTATTTTGTTATTTTTACAATTTATTATTTTTTTTTAGATAATTGTTATGAGCCCCATTGAGGGGCTTTGGTGAAATGGAGATTCCCCAGTTCCTTTCTCTGTAGCCTCAGCTGCCACGGGGATAGGGGCAATCAGCAGAGGCAATCTGTGTTGCACAGGGTGGTTAGGGTGTGCAATATTTTTTACTTTCTGCTATAAAACATATACAATAAAAAAAAAAAAATTGAAAAACCTAATTTCTCCATCAATTCACGCCAATAGGTACTCTGCTACATATTTTTGTTAACCACTTGCCAACCGCCCACCGCAGCGTGACGGCGGCAAGGTGGCTTGTTATCGCGAAACGCCGTCACAGGATGGCGGCCGCGATAACTAGCATTGTGACTAGCGCGCTCACTGTTTTCGGGGGGAGCCAGGGAGCGGGTAGGGCGGACTCGATTGCGGCCAGCTACCCGCAATGGCCCCCCGCACTGAAAGAACGGAGGTCCGTGTATGTAAACACGGATCTCTGTTCTGTTGAAGGGGGAAGGGCGATAATCACAGCCTTCCTGTATATGGAAGCTGTGATCATCACCTTTCCCCAGCCAGGGCAGCCCACACACAGTTAGAACACGACCAGGGAACACAGTTAACCCTTACAGCGCCCCTGCAGGTTAACCCCTTCACTGCCAATGGGCATTTACACAGTAATCAGTGCATTTTTATAGCAATGATCGCTGTATAAATGCCAATGGTCCCAAAAAAGTGTCAAAATGGTCCGACATGCCCGCTGGAATATCGCAGTACCGCTAAAAATCGCAGATTGCCGCCATTACTAGTAAGAAAAAAACCCCCCAGAAATGAATTCTCATCATCCATAAACGCAGCAACTTTTGCGCAAACCAATCAATAAACGCCGATTGTGATTTTTTTTTACCAAAAATATGAGGAAGAATATAAATCGGCCAAAACCGATGGAAAAAAAATGTTTTTTTATATATTTTTTTTGGATTTGTATTTTATCAAAAAGTAATAAATTTGGGTTTTTTTTTGCAAAATTGTCGCTCTTCTTTTGTTTATAGTGGCGATCAGAAACGACGCAGAAGTGATCAAATACCACCAAAAGAAAGCTCTATTTGTGGGAAAAAAAGGACGCAAATTTCGTTTGGGTACAACGGCGTACGACCACACAATTGTCAGTTAAAGCGACGCAGTGCCGAATCGCAGAAAGTGCTCTGGTCCTAAAGTGGGAAATCCTTCCGGGGCTGAAGTGGTTAAAAAAATCCTAAGATATAGCATCTACAAACTATGGGATATTTTTATTTTTTACTAGTAATGGCGGCGATCAGTGACATATAGCGGGACTGCGATATTGTGGCAGACAGTTGGGATACTAACTGACACTTTTTGGGGACCAATGACACTAATACAGTAATCAGTGCTGAAAATATGCACTGTCACTGTACTAATGACACTAGCTGTGAAGGGGTTAAACATGAGGGGCAATTAAAGGGTTAATTGTATGCCTAACCAGTCCTTGTGCACTGTGGGGGAGGTGCTTTTACTAGAGGAAGGCATGGATTGGTGCCCCTGCTGTGCAGGAACACAGGATCCACGCCTTGCCTACTGACAGAATGGCAATCTGCCTTGTTTACATAGGCAGATCAGCGTTCTGGCTCTCTGCCTCATGATTGGAGGGACATGGAGTCCAGGGTACCAGCAGATCACCTCCTGCTGTGTCTAATCACAGCAGGAGCGGGTCGCCAGCGGCGCGCATGCCTGCCCCAGACCTGGAAGTGTTGGATCATGTACTAGCATGTACTGCCCTGCCACAGTATATGTGCGACGAGTGGTCGTAAAGTGGTTAAAGCGTATCTAAACCTATGTAATATATTGCAGCTTAACAGCCCTGTAAACATTTTTTTTTTTTTTCGATTTTTTTTTCCCTCTTTATTTTAATCTGATAATTAGGAACACACTTCCTGTCCTAGGGTGACAACACTCTATGCTGTATCTATAGAGGAGCAGCGTTGTCACTCCAGCACAGGACTACAGAACACCCGCCCCCCCCAGGGGCGTATCATGAAATTGGTGGGCCCGTGTACAAGACCACACCGGCTGTCAACCAGGGAGAGATCACCCATAGGTGCAGTGTGGTTCAGAGCACAGTGGGCCCCCCACCCCTCAGGGCCCGTGTTCAGTGAACACCCTGCACCCATGGATGATACACCACTTACCCCCCCCCCTCTCTTCTTTTCTATACCATAGGGGGAAGTGTTCCGTAGTCCTCAGAGAAAGCTGGCAACGATAACTAAGAAGAGTGCAGCACAGGCAGATAGCACAGGATATTATCGGCTCACAAGATTTCTGGCAGGATCAACAAGTACTTTTTGCAGATGTAACAAAATTCTTTCAACAAAAAGGAGAAAATAAATGACGTTCATTGTTAAGTGTATTGTTGGGGGTTGCATATACTTTCAGAGATAAGATTATATCTTTCCCCTGCATACCTCCCAACTTTTTGAGATGGGAATGAGGGAGAACTATTAGCAAAAGTATGTAGTCATAGGACACGCCCCCTGCCACGCCCTCTTAAAGGAGAATTACATTATATTATTTTACCCCTATCATTACTATATATTGGCTCTTGAAATCTACAAATGTAGCAATGTAAAAATCGGATGAAAGGTTTAGCACTGGGAAACACTTTTTGATAGATACATTTTGCATTTTATATACAACTACATAGATCAGACCAAAATGAGGAACAAATGAGGGGGAAAGAGGGATAGAGGGACTTTATTCCAAATCAGGGACAGTTGGCAGCTATGGCCCTGACCTTTATATGCTGCACGCTTGTTCTGCTCCTATTATTCCTATTGTTACAGGTACTTATACTGTATAGCGCTGTCAATTTGCCCAGCGCTTTGCAGGAGGCCAGCAATGAAAGGCTCCATGTTTCTATCATTACAGGTGCACTTTAAGGACTAGTTTACACTTGTGGTTGGAGGGTGATAAAAAACAAATGATTAATCCATGTTTTTACTGCCCCCATACCCGCCCCCCCCCCCACCAATCTGCAAGGCAGCCTTACAGGGGTATACACATGTCATGGCCACAATGCTTTGCATATAGCATGGCTAAAAGTGCGTGGCTAAAATTATGAGCTAAACTTTTAACCACTTCAGCCCCGGAAGGATTTCACACTTTAGGACCAGAGCACTTTTTGCAATTCAGCACTGCGTCGCTTTAACTGACAATTGCACAGTCGTGCGACGTTGTACCCAAACGAAATTTGCGTCCTTTTTTTCCCACAAATAGAGATTTCTTTTGGTGGTATTTGATCACCGCTGCGTCATTTCTGATCGCCGCTATAAACAAAAGAAGAGTGACAATTTTGCAAAAAAAAAAAAAATTTCTTACTTTTTGCTAAAATACAAATCCAAAAAAAAAAATATAAAAAAACTTTTTTTTCCATCGGTTTTGGCCGATTTATATTCTCCCTCATATTTTTGGTAAAATAAAAAAAATCGCATTTGGCGTTTATTGATTGGTTTGCGCAAAAGTTGCCGCGTTTACGGATGATGAGAATTCATTTCTGGGGTTTTTATTCTTTTTTTATTTTTTACTAGTAATGGCGGCGATCTGCGATTTTTAGCGGTACTGCGATATTGCGGCGGACATGTCGGACCATTTTGACACTTTTTTGGGACCATTGGCATTTATACAGCGATCAGTGCTATAAAAATGCACTGATTACTGTGTGAATGCCATTGGCAGTGAAGGGGTTAACCTGGGGGGGGGGGCGCTCTAAGAGTTAACTGTGTTCCCTGGGCGTGTTCTAACTGTGTTAGTGTTTGACTGGCAGGGGAAGGGGAGTGATCACAGCTTCCATATAGAGGAAGGCTGTGATCACAGCCCTCCCCCCTCTCACAGAACGGAGATCCGTGTTTACATGCACGGATCTCCATTCTTTCATCATGGGTAGCCGGCGGAGATCGAGTCCGCCACACCCGCT
>BLSH010035668.1:1151439-1163793 GCA_018402905.1 Glandirana rugosa
TTTTTTTTTTTTTTTTTTCCCCCAAAAGTGTTGTAGTGACTTTATCATTAGTTTAGACCTAAATCATGACCATGTGAGGTGTAATATCATATTCTCTTTCAGGTGTCCATATATTGGTTGTAATGTACTTATGTCTTTGGTTATAATAGGCCCCCTTCCAGGGGGGTTTGAGGGTGGGTTGGGGCTAGGGTTACTGTACATAGTTAGTTGATTCGACACAGTAGAGAGAGGTTGGTGAATCAGGTCTAAAACAGTTTGAACGCACCTGTTGGTACAGCAGCAGAGGTTGTCCACGCAAGTTTGACAAAATCTGGACTAAGTGGTTGGAGAGAGATGACACAGCTTAGTTGATTGATACATGTCATTGGGATCGGGGTTGGGTGGGAGTTTGGGGGGACCTTCCCCCGGATAATATTGGTTTCTGTATTCATGTAATGTTGGTTATATACCTGTGGACTTTCTCTTATACTATAATGTGGAGTGTACCAGTACTAAATCCAGATTTGATTACTATTTCAGTGATGTTGTGAAAACCCCCTTTTTTTTTTTTTTTTTTCTCTTGTTTGTTTTGTTTTCTGGGGGTTGTAGTATCGGCAGTCTCTCCTGTGCGGGTTGACTAGCCGTGTATGTGTTGTATTTTACATTGTTTAAAGCAATAAAAAGTTTTTCAAAAAAAAAAAAAAGAGACAGACCCATATATTCAGCAAAGAGATAGCCAATCCAGCAAAGAGACATCCCCATATAGTCAGCAAAGAGACAGCCCCACATATTCAGTGACAAGCCATTCCCACATATTCAGCAAAGATACATCCACATATATTCAGCAAAGAGACAGTCCTATCCAGCAAAGAGACATCCCCATATGTCCAGCAGAGATATCCCAATCCAGCAGAGACATTCCCATATATTCAGCAAAGAGACATCCCAATCCAGCAAAGAGACATCACCATATATTCAGCAGAGACATCCCTATATATTCAGCAAATATACATCCCCATATATTCAACAAAGAGACATCCCAATCCAGCAAAGAGACAGACCCATAAATTCAGCAAAGAGACAGCACCAACATACAACAGACCACCAGCATATAGAGAACGCTGTATTGAGAGCACCAACGCACACCAGACCACCTGTATATAGAGAGCTCTGTATTGTGGGAGCACCAAAATGCACCACACTGTCTTTAACTAGCGACTGCTGCATTGTGGGAGTACCTATATGTACCAGATCACCTGTATATAGAGAGTGCTGTATTGCGGGAGCATTAACATACAGAGGCTATAGCCTGAACTCTTGCACTAGGTCAGTGCTCCGGGGATCCCCCTCACCTGAGTCCCAATTCTGTACTCAGCACCAGGATGGAAGGCAGAGCACTAGTACGTGGTGGAGCAGGGAGGAGGAAGTTGCATCCTCCTCTTCTTATCATATAATGGGCATTATTATGGAGTTGCCCCCCCCCCCCCTTGGGGCAATAAGGGCTTCCTGTCTGCTGGGAATGATTTCCACCAACTTTTGGAGTATGACTTTGGGAATTTGTCAAAATAGCACTTCTGAGTTCAGGTACTGATGTTGGACAAGAAGACTAGGTTTGCAAATTCATCCCAAAGGTGTTCAGTCGGGCTGGTACACTGCCCATAGCCTTGACCTCAACCCTACTTAACACCTTTCTATTCCAGCAAGACTGTTCCCCTGTGTAGAAAGCCATCTCCATAAAGACATAGTTTGATGAGTTTGGTTTAGATGAACTCAAGTGTCCTACACAAAACCCTGACCTCAACCCTACTGAACATCCTTCCCTTCCAGCATGACTGTGCCCCTGTGCACAAAGCCAGCTCCATAAAGACATGGTTTCATGAGTTTGGGGTAGAGGAATTGGTGAGGCCTGCCCATAGCCCTGACCTCAACCCTACTGAACACATTTCCATTCCAGCAAGACTGTTGCCTTGTGTAGAAAGCCAGCTCCATAAAGACGTGGTTTGATGAGTTTGGTGTAGAGGAATTGGTGAGGCCTGCCCATAGCCCTGACCTCAACCCTACTAAACACCTTTCTATTCCAGCAAGACTGTTCTCCTGTGTAGAAAGCCAGCTCCATAAAGACATGGTTTGATGAGTTTGGTGTAGAGGAACTCATGTTTCCTACACAAAACCCTGACCTCAACCCTACTGAACATCTTTTCCTTCCAGCATGACTGTGCCCCTATGTACAAAGCCAGCTGAAAATGTGGGTGCTAGTGCAAGTATACCACAGACAGTACACAATTGTTCACCCCAAGTAGGCTGTAGCATTAGCAGTAGCCTTCACTGGAAACACCTAAACGCCATCATTTGGAGGGGAGTCCACATGCTTTTTGCTATAAAATTAATTTCTTTACTTCAATTGAGCTTCAAAATGTATCCCATGTATTCCTTGCTTCTCTGCATTTCCAATGTACAGCATGAAAACTAATACAAATGGTCAAGATAATTGCCTTTGCATTGTAATATTGCATGTTCCACTCTGCTCCCAGTAACACAAAAGATAGGACATAAAAGTAAGAAAGTACAAACAAACGTATAATGCCAGCCTAGGGAGCAGGCGCTGGTACAGCAGATTCTAGACAATCACATTAGTTCTATTTCCTAGATCAGTGCAAATAAACTTAGTGCAGCTCTCGGGCTGCAAGGTCACCGTGTAACAAGGAGCAGTCAATGAGAACTTAATATGAAAAGACTGACATTACACTTAAATGACATCTTTATACAGAGATAATGGAAAGCACTTATTGTAATCCGAGATATCCTGCTTGATATTAAATTACTAGCATGGCAATTTGTATCAGTATATGATAGTCTGCTTAATAGAAAGTATTTCTATTTTTTCAATGACAAATTAGAAAATATTTTAAAGCTGAACTCCAGGTATAATCTTTATTGCCTAGCTACACTGGTCCAGCTTGGCCAAATGTACATATGCATATCTTATAGCTAGATGGACCGCTGTGGAAGGTAACAATCGTAGTATTAGCCACTGCTACAGTGATCGCCATGATCTCCCACTGCCAGGTTACATGCCAAGTGGCTTCCATAATGCATAGTGATCACAGGGCACCACTGCCATTCACAAAATGCCTTGGCATTTTTTTAAATGAATACAAGCCATTCTCTGATTGGACAAAGTGGAGAGGCGGGTGGTGATATCACAATCTTTAAAACTATTAAAAATCATTTAGCTAGTCTCTGAATGCTCTAATGAGAAATGCAGGAGTTACAGAAGTGTAAACTCAGCTTCATTCCTGTCTGGTTGTGGCAGTGAGTGATACAGATACAGATAAGAATAACAGCAAATTCTGTGTTTCCGTTGAAACACATGGTGGTAGTTGTGTGTGTGTAAAGCAGGGGTCTCCAAACTTTCTAAACAAAGTGCCAGTTTACTGTTTTTCGGACTTAAGGGAGGCCAGACAAGGGCCAGTGGGAATAGATAATGTCCTGGCGTCCAGTGGGAGTAAACAATGTACTATCTTTGGTGTCAGTGGGCGGACTAGTGCTTCATCCTTGATGCCAATACAAGGAATAATATCCCACTGTTGGTGTCAGTGGGAGAAATTGTGCCCTATTATTAGTGTTAGTGGGAGGTATAGTGCCCCATCATTGGTGTAAGTGGGAGCAATAGTGCCCCATTATTGGTGTCAGTGGGAGGAATATTGTCCCATCATTGGTGTCAGTGAAAAGAATAGTGCCCCATCATTGGTTTCAGTTGGAGGAATTGTGCCCCATTGTTGGTGTCAGCGAGAGGAATTATGCCGCATTGCTGGTGGCAGTGAATGGAATAGTGCCCCAAGGGCCAGATAAAAGCAAGCAATGGGATGCATCCATCCACCGGGCTGCAGTTTGGAGACATTCAGGTGGCAGCGGTTGGCTGTGACGGTATTCCCAATCAAAGCTCCTGCAATTAAACAAATTTTTGCAATGCACTTGTTTTTATCTGACTTTGCATACAGTCATGGTCAACAAACATAGAAACATAGAAACATAGAAAAGTGACGGCAGAAAAAGACTGAGTAGTCCATCGATGCTGCCCCTTTTTATTTATTTTTTTATTTTTTATATATTTTTTTTTTTTACATTAACCTTGTTGTTTGACTATGGATTTATGTTTATCCCAAGTATGTTTAAAGCCATTTACTGTTGACTGTCTCACAGCCTCTGTTGGTAGTTTATTCCAATCATCAACCACCCTTTCAGTAAAATAATGCTTTCTAAGATTAGTTTTGAACTTCCCCCCAGTTAGTTTGAGGTCCCCGTGTTCTTGATTTTGGTTTCATATTGAAAAGACTGCCCTCCTGAACCTTATTCACCCCCTTGATGTATTTAAAGGTTTCAATCATGTCTCCCCTCTCCCTTCTTTCCTCCAGACTGTACATATTAAGTTCCTGAAGTCGCTCTTGATATGTTTTATCCCCCAGACCTTTCACCATTTTTGTTACCCGTCTCTGAACTCGTTCTATTTTATCAATATCTTTTTGTAAGTGAGGTCTCCAGAACTGGGCACCGTATTCTAAGTGAGGTCTCACTAAAGATCTATATAGAGGAATCAGAACCTCCTTCCTCTTGCTGGTGATCCCTCTACTGATACATCCCAGAATTCTATTTGCTTTTCCCATTGCCTGGTTACACTGTTTGCTCATTTTGCAATCATCTGAAATAAGCACCCCCAAATCTTTTTCTTCTGTAGTGCTGGCTAACACTGTACCCCCAATGCTGTACTCTCTAAGGGGATTCTTATTCCCTAGATGCATTATTTATTTTACATTTAGAAATATTGAACTGCAGTCTCCACTGCTTTGACCAATCTTCCAGCAATGCCAAATCATGTTCCATGTTACAGACACCTCCAGGGATATCAACCCTACTACACACCTTTGTATCATCAGCAAAGAGACATACATTGCCCAGCAAACCTTTAGTTATATCACTTACATATAGGTTGAATAGCACAGGACCCAATACAGAGCCTTGTGGTACCCCACTAGTGACTGGTCTCTGTTCTGAGTGAACCCCATTTACAACCACACTCTGGGATCTATCCTTTAGCCAACTGCATATCCACTGAACCACCCAAGGGTTAAGTCCCAGCTTGTACAACTTTTGTATCAGGTCATTATGTGGAACTGTATCAAATGCCTTGCTGAAATCAAGATACGCTATGTCCACAGCACCACCCGGGTCCAAAACACTGGTAATATAGTCAAAGAATTCAATCAGATTTGTCTGGCACCCCTGCATTTCTGCCAGATAATGCACCACTTCGTCCAGAAAATTGTTGCAATTACAAATGTTTAGTCATTCTCACATTTATCTCTTTTGTTTGTATTGGTATGACAAAAAAGTGGCGAACAAAAAGCCAAATCTGACACATTCTACACAAAACTCCAAAAATGGACTGAACAAAAGTATTGGCACCTTATCAAATTTGTAAGAAATAATTGCATTCCAAGTTTGTGATGCTCCTGTAATTTGTAATTAAACTCACCTGTATCAATTAACAGGTGCTGACAATATAGAAATCACACCAGTTAAAATTGTGAGAAAAATTCACTCAACCTTTCTGTTGTGTGTCCCTGTGTGCCACACAGAGCATGGGGAAGAGAAAGAGCAGCAAATAATAGTCTCAGGATTTGAGAACAAAAATTTTTAAAATATAATAATAATATAGGAAGAACATTATTAAAAATAATGTTACTGTGTCCACTGTGCACAACATTGTCAAGACGTTTACAGCCCATGGCACTGTAGCTATCTGTAGGTATCTCCCTGGACTTGGACAAAAGAGAAAAATGGATCAAAAGAGTTTGCCAAAACTTACCTGAGGAAGCCAAAATCCTTTTGGGAGAATGTGCTGTGGACAAAATGTACAGCTTTTTGGTAAAGCGCATCATTCTACTTTTTTCAGAAAAAAAGTGAGTCCTTTAAAGTGGTTGTCAACCTGTGACAACCACTTTAACCTACGGGTAAGCCTATAATAAGGCTTACCTGTAGGTGTGCTGCATATCTCCCAAACCTGCACGGTTCAGCAGATATGCAGTGTTCTGCATGTGCCAACATCATTTCAGCACATGCGCAATGAAGAAGTGGCCTCCGTGCCGTTTCTTCACTGAGACCGCGCCGCATCACACGACTCCGGCCTGTCACAGAGCCAGAGTCGCGGCCCCGGAAGGAAGAGGGGCTGAAGATGGGCATGACCAGCAAAGGGCACAGAGTTGGAAGTCGCTGGCTTCATTTGCAGGTAAGTGGCACATAATGGGCTACTATGCGATGCATAGTAGCCCATTATGCTTCTAATTTACAGGGGTATATAAAGGAAGTAAACACAATCTGTGTTTACTTCCTCTTTAAAGAAAAGAATAAAGTCGCTATAGACACACATGGTGGAGGTTCACTGATGTTGTGGGGTTTCTTTGCTGCTTCAGGCACTGGATGTCTTGACCATGTGCATGGCATTATGAAATCTGAAGACTGCCAAAGAATTCTGGGGTGCAATGTAGGGCCCAGTGTCAGAAAGTTGGGTCTCAGTCAGAGGTCATGGGTCTTACAGCAGGACAATGACCCAAAGCACAGGTCAAAAAGCACCCAGGAATGGTTTAATACAAAGTGCTGGAGAGTACTGAACTGGCCAGCTATGAGTCCAGATCTAAATCCCATAGAGCTCCTGTGGAGAGATCTCAAAACAACAGTTAGGAAAAAGATACCTTCCAATCTGAGAGACCTGGAGCAGTTGGCGAAAGAAGAGTAGTCCAAAATTCCATTAGAGAGGTGTAAGAAACTCATTGATGGTTACAGGAAGCAATTGATTTCAGTTATTTTTTCCAAGAGGTGTGCTACCAAATATTAAATTGACGGTGCCAATAATTTTGTCCAGTCCATTTTTAGAGTTTTACATAGAATGTCTAATTTTTGACTTTTTGTTTCTCCACTTTTTGGTGTCATCCCAATGCAAACAAAAGAAATAAACATAAAAATACCTAAACATTTGTAATTGCAACAATTGTGTGATGCATTATCTGACAGAAATGCAGGGGTGCCAATATTTTTGGCCATGACTGTATATAATCAGCAGATCTGAACAATAAAAACAGGAGGCCTGTGCTAATCCATGGCTATAAGTTGTTTCTAGACCCCCAGGAAAATCCATGAAATAGAATTGTCATCCATTTATTGTAAAAAATTGCATCTTCTGCAATGAACAGATTTTTGCTTTGCTCTTGCCTTTTATTTGGCTTAACGTATAGAATCGACTGATCTGAAGAGCAAAACAGGAGGCCTGTGTTTTTTCCATGGGTTTAAATTGTCTCTAGACCTTCAGTATTGGAGTTCCTGCAGTGAAACAGATTTTTGCATTGCTCGTGCCTTTTATCTGACTTAACGTATACAATCAGCTGATCTGAAGAACAAAACAACAGGAGGCCTGTGTTTTTGCCATGGCTTTAAAATGTCCCTAGACCCCCAGGAAAATCCTTTAAACAAGAGAATAATCTTCCATATATTGTGAAGAATTGCATCTCATGCAATGAACAGATTTTTGCTTTGCTCTTGCCTTTTATCTGACTTCACGTATACAATTGGCTTATCTGAAAAACAAAACAACACGAGGCCTGTGTTTTTTCCATGGTTTTAAAATGTTTCTAGACCTTCAGGAAAAATCTAGAAATAGAAAAATATTGTTCATTTATTGCAGTGTATTGCAGTTACTGCAGTGAAATATATTTTTGCATTGCTCTTGCCTTTTATCTGACTTCATATCTATAATCAGCTGATCCAAAGAGTGAAACAACAGGAGGCCTGTGTTTATTCCATGGCTATAGCTTGTTTCAAGACCCCCAGGAAAATCCATGAAACAGAAGAATCGTCATCCATTTGTTGCAAAGAATTGCATTTCTTGCAAAGAACAGATTTTTGCATTGCTTTTGCCTTTTATGTGACTTCCTGTCTATAATAAGCTGAACTGAAGAATAAAACAACATGAGGCCTGTGTTTATTCCATGGCTATAAGTTGTTTCAAGACCCCCAGGAAAATCCATGAAACAGAAAAATCATCATCCATTTATTGTGAAGAATTTCATCTTCTGCAATGAACAGATTTTTGCTTTGCTCTTGCCTTTTATCTGACTTCACGTCTACAATCGGCTGATCTGAAGTACAAACCAGGAGGCCTTTATTTTTCCATGGCTTTACATTGTTTCTAGACCTTCAGGTGTAATCCAAGAAACAGGAAAATATTGTTAACTTATTGTGGTGTATTGCAGTTCCTGCAGTGAAACACATTTTTGCATTGCTCTTGCCTTTTATCTGACTTCATGTCTATAATCAGCTGATCTGAAGAACAAACCACCAGGAGTCCTAGTTTTATTCCCTGGCTATAAGTTGTTTCTACACCCACAGGAAAATCCATGAAACAGTAGAATCGTCATCCATTTGTTGCAAAGAATTGCATCTCCTGCAAAGAACAGATTTTTTAATTGCTCTTCCCTTTTATCTGACTTCATGCCTATAATCAGCTGATCTGAAGAATACAACAACAGAAGGCCTGTATTAATCCATGGCTATAAGTTGTTTCTAGACCCTCAGGACCCTCAGGAACATCCAAGAAACAGAAAAATCGTCATCCATTTATTGTGAAGAATTTCATCTCCTGCAATGAACAGATTTTTGCTTTGCTCTTGCCTTTTTTCTGACTTCACGTATACAATTGGCTGATCTGAAGAAAAAAACAACAAGAGGCCTGTGTTTTTCCATGGCTTTAAATTGTTTCTAGAGCTTCAGGAATAATTGCAGTCCCTGCAGTGAAACACATTTCTGCATTGCTCTTGCCTTTTATAAGACTTCATGTCTATAACCAGCTGATCTGAAGAATAAAACAACAAGAGGCCTGTATTTATTCCATGGCTATAAGTTGTTTCTACACCCACATGAAAATCCATGAAACAGAAGAATGATCTTCCATTTATTGCGTTGTATTGCCGCTCCAGCACTGAAACAGATTTTTGCATTGCTCTTGCCTATTATATGCCTTCATGTCTACAATCAACTGATCTGAAGAATAAAACAACAGGATGTTTATTCCATGGCTTTACATTGTTTCTACACCCCCAGGAAACTCCACGAAACAGAAGATTGATCGTGCATTTATTTCAGCTCCAGCAATGAAACAGATTTTTGCATTGCTCTTGCCCTTTATTTGACTTCACGTATACAATCAGCTGATCTGAAGAACAAAACAACAGGAGTCCTGTGTTTTTCTCATGGTTATAAATTGTTTCTAGACCCCCAGGAAAGACTTTTAAACAAGAGAATGATGGTCCATTCATTGTGAAGAATTACATCTCCTGCAACAAACACATTTTTGCATTGCTCTTGCCTTTTATTTGCCTTCATGTATATAATCAGCTGATTTGAAGAATAAAACAACAGGAGGCCTGTGTTTATCCCATGGCTATAAATTGTTTCTAGACCCCCCCAGGAAAATCCATGAAACAGAAGAATGATCGTCTATTTATTGCAAAGAATCTGTGGGGGATTTTATTACACGCAGTCTCGCAATCTATTCCATGCCAACACCAATGGCTCATTTTATTCGGTGTAATTCATTTTAATAGAACGATTTGAGGGAACAATTCTCCCAGCTTGTTCCGGTGAAATATGACACAGCCGAGCATCTTTTAGGAACAATCCACTTTAAGTACCATCATATGGAAACCGCACAATAATATTTAGTGACTACATCTCAGCACGGTCGCTTAATATAGTTTAAAATCTCTATTAACATAATTCAAGCAGAGATTATCATAAAGCCTTTTAATCCACTGTTGCCTAGAAATCAATATAGAACAGCTTAATCTCATGAAAAACATCTTCAGAAGCAAACATGGATGTCGCAGTTACACTTGAAAAGGTATACATACAATATACACTATATTGTCAAAAGTATTGGGACACCTGCCTTTACATGCTTATGAACTTTAATGGCATCCCAGTCTTAGTCCTTAGGGTTCAAAATTGAGTTGGCCCACCCTTTGCAGCTATAACAGCTTCAACTCTTCTGGCAGGGCTGTCCACAAGGTTTAGGAGTGTGTTTATGGGAACGTTTGACCATTCTTCCAGAAGCACATTTGTGAGGTCAGGCACTGATGTTGGACGAGAAGGCCTGGCTCGCAGTCTCCGCTCTAATTCATCCCAGAGGTGTTCTATTGGGTTGAGGTCAGGCCAGTCAAGTTCCTCCACCACAAACTTGCTCATCCATGTCTTTATAGACATTTATGGATCACCAAAAATGAGACTCAAATCTGCTTACCAGATAAATATTTCTAATTATAAGAGTCATGACTTGCTTGAAAATGTATACCGTTTGCACACTCAGCCCCCAGCGTCTTCCTCTATACGGCAGGTCCTCTTTCCAGGAAGTACTGACACAGGGCTCGCCTCCAGGTGCGTGCAAGTATAGGCCAATAGAAAGAGAACCAAAACCTCCACATAGTGTGAAAACTGCTATATATTTATTTAAAATCAATAAAAATGCACTTACAAGCAAGAAATATAAACAGAGATGTGTAAAATACTTCCGATATATGCGATAGCATCACAACAGGCTCTGCCTACGTGTTCCGTCACAAATGCCGTCTTCTGGGGCACGGTTGCTAGTTTGGTTGTAAGAATATTTATATATATATATATATATATATATATATATATATATAAGGAAAACAACACATTATGGTCGCTAGATGGAGCTGATGATCATAATAACTAAATACTTATTTACTGTGATTGTCAGCTCCATCTAGTGGCCATAAAGCAGCCTTTTCCTGATTCACCCTATGAAGAACATTCAACAACAATGATGGGCGTCCTGGAGCCAGGAGGTGGTTGGTTCTGTCTAACTTGCTGTAGCTTCTAAAGCACATTGTGAGAAGCTCTCCATGTGCAGTGAAATCCCAGTACAGGACAGGAGCCTGCACAACTGTGCAAGACTGTAGGGAAGGCTGGGGGTCAGCTGAAAAAATAGAGGATACCGGCAGAAAGTAGACAATCAAGGTTGGGTTTTGGACCCATATAATCCATTGTACCCCTGAGTGTTTTACCCATGGTTGTGTCCTTGACCCATAGACATGGGATTGTTAGTGGACCTTCTGGAGAGACTTGTTGGGATCTGTAGGTCCCTGTCAACTGGAAGGCTTTACATATATTTAATATATGACATTGAGAAGACACTTACCTGTTATTTCAAATGAGATCGACAGGTATGGTGCCTCGCTTGACTTTGATGTGCTGTGCGAATGGCTGTCTGAAATAAAAGTTCATATGAGACGGAAAAATAATGACAAGGTTTGCAATCAGCTTATTTCAAGAGAAGAAAATCACACTGTTCTAATGTCAAAGGTTTGTTGCCTTTTTTTCATATTTGCACCTCGTTTATAGTTTGACCTTGGCTACTATTCCCTCTCCCCAATTCTTCTCTCGCGGTTTCCTTTTTATTGGTCATAGGTGACCTGTACATACAGAAAGTCCTCCTATGTAAAGACTCATGACCTGGATTGGAATGAAGCTAACCCCGTGGCATTCACCTGGACAGAAGTGTGGGGATCTCTCCAATGGGGACACAGATCACAATAAAAACATGACATAGGACTATTTACTCAGTGAATTAAATACATATTTATTTGTGGCTGCATCGCATACTAGCACATTATGACAGACTGATCTGAAAACAAAGCCCTCCAATGGCACGCGGTCACCGCTGTAGGCACTTCCATCTTCAACCGGTCTTCTTTCTGGGTTCGCGGGCATCGGCTATCTGATTGGCCGAGCCGGCGATGATGTCCCTCTAGTGCATGCGAACTGGAGTCACTGTTTACAGCATGACTAAATTTTTACTTTTGATGCAGCCGGTGACGTCACTGGCGTATGCGCTCTGAAGGAACGGCATACCCGTGTGCATACGCCAGTGACGTCACCGGCTGCATCTAAAGTAAATATTTCCTTAAATGGTGCATGTTAAGGAGATACACTACATTGTCAAAGGTATTGGGACACCTGCCTTTACACGCACATGAACTTTAATGGCATCTCAGTCTTAGTCCGTAGGGTTCAATATTGAGTTGGCCCACCCTTTGCAGCTATAACAGCTTCAACTCTTCTGGGAAAGCTGTCCACAAGGTTTAGGAGTGTCTATGGGAATGTTTCACCATTCTTCCAAAGACACATTTGTGAGGTTAGGCGCTAATGTTGAACGAGAAGGCCTGGCTCACAGTCTCCGCTCTAATTTATCCCAAAGATGTTCTATCGGGTTAAAATCAGGACTCTGTGTAGGCCAGTCAAGTT